>MU678437.1:55434-74260 GCA_026770625.1 Nicotiana glauca
GGAACGTTGTAGTAACTTAAGGAAAAGCTCTTTGAGGTATGTATGGCTAAAACTCCCTCTTCTTAGAGATTGACCTTCCATGGTGTCCCTGCATATGTTGTAAGTCCGAAATTTGATTTATGTAGTATTCATTATTTCAAAGGATTTGGGTGTTACAAGAATATATGTGAAAGATATACCTCAATGTGTTTGATATATTATTCTTGGTAAATGAGGATATGTGAAGAATGTGAACTATGTGCTATTATTGACAACTTAAAAAGGATGCAAGGAATATGAATTATGTATTGAAATATTAAGACCTTAAATTGAAAATTGGAGCTACATATATTATGTCAAACTACGTGAAATCCTCTGTTTATAGAAATGTTGAAATAAGTCAAATAACTTTGAGAAATAGAGTATGGCCAACGTGCCGAGAACTTGAATTATAATTGTACTTGGTGATGCTTATGACATGAGGAAATATGAAATAGATTGTGAAATGAGCCTCGACCTTGCTTTCCATAATTGACTTTAATGATAAAGTGCCTTAAAGGATTTGTACACAATTTATGCTACAAGGGGTCATTCGAGATAATGTTTTGCCTTATGAGTTACATACGTTGATGTTAAAATTGTATGTTGTTATGATTGGAAATGAATGATTCAAGAACAAATGGGTAATTGCTTGCTTATGCCTTTGATGTGTGTTTTTATTGCGGGATGGTGTATCCCCTCTGTTGATTTGGAAGAATCAGTTGTATTTAAAGTTTCATTGTCACAAAATTGAGCTATATGATCTCTGAGATATTGTATATGCCTAGGATTTATGAGTTCTTGACATATTGAATTAAATGGCTTGTTGTAGAAATTGATATTGATGTGCAATATGTGAAAATAATATGAAATGTGGGAAAGAAGAGATTGAATTATGAAATGTGGCCTAGTGCCAAGTATGATGTGATAATTGTGGCCACATGTGCCTATGAATTGATATGTGAAATAAAGATTGAAATGAGATAAATAATGAACAAGGAACAATGTATTGGTAAGACGGCCTAGCCGATCGGGCCATGATCGGACACCATGCCGCACACATGGTGGTATTGTGCTGATATTGAATTTCGGAAATTGAGAATGAGACTATGTTTGAGGTTTATGTCTCAAATAAGGCGACCTAGACGATCAGGTCGTCATGGGACTCCGCTCCACAAAGCGTTGGTATTATGATTAATCAGAAGGAAACAATGCATTGGCATGGCGGCTTAGCCGATCGAGCCGAGATCGGACTCCGCTCAAGAAAGCGATGGTATTATGAATGAATTCTGGAAAGGAAAAGAAAATATGAGATTGTGATTGGAATGTATGCCTCGAGTGAGGTGACCTAGCCGATCGGGTCGAGATCGGACTCTGCTCATGATAGCGGTGGTATTGGAAACAAATAATGAATAGTGTGGAATGCCCCAAACTAAAGATTATTGAAATATAATGTGAAAATTGTATGATTCTTTTAGTGCCTAAATTAAAGATGTGAGAATTATGTGAAAGTCATAAATTCTTCGATTTGATGGTATGGTGACTGTTAAAGCTTTGATTGACATTTATGATATCTCTATTCTTGTTTGATAATTCTCTTAATGACAAGGTGTTAATGATTTCTTTGCTCGTGTTTGATAGTTCTTTCTAAATAGATGGTGGTTAGTTATACATACTAGTGCTATTCAATTGCACTAACGTCCTTTTTGCCGGGGGTGCTACATTCATGTTATGATTGTAGGTGGTTCTATAGCAGGCAGTGTTGGTCGCAGCCAGTGACGCATCTTCCTTTCAGCTGATTTGGTGAGCCGACTTCATTTCGGGGTCCTGTATGATTATTTATCATGTACTTTGTATTTAGAGGTATAGCCAGATCCTTGTTTCTGGCATTTCCATATTATTCTTCAGTTACATTTAGAGGCTCCGTAGATAGGTTGTGGGTGGTATTTGGTATTGGGAATTGAAGTAGAAATATTGATGTTTTACAAAGATTTATAAAACTTGCAATATCTTGATAATCACGTTTTAAGCATCTAATGGAAATAAATTGGAAGTTGTAGTGAAATACTTGTTAAGTCTGAATATTGGAGTCCATCTCCTAATTATTCTCTGAATTAGTTTGGGTAGAATGAAACATAACATGCCTGCTCAGTCGGGTTTACTCGGTTGAGCGCCGATCGCGGTCCTCGTATTTTGGGGCGTGACATTTCGGCCTAGGGATGGTATTATTCACTTAGCTTGCTTGTGACCGATATTCGGTATCTTGTTGTAATGAGCGATCTAGCTCGGTGTGTACCTCCTTATGTGAATTTTATGTATGGATTGGGTGGTACGCCTCCTTGGGTATGTTGTTTGGATCGGGTTGCGCACCACAGTGTGATGTCGAGTTCAGTTCCCTATATCTGTTTTTAGGCATTTCGTTTCCTTATTTTTCTGAGAAACTACTTGTTGTTTGCTCGCATCGCATGTATGATTAGCGAGCGGGGTGTTTGTTTAATTATGTTGACCGCGTCGCATCTATGATTCACGAGCAGGGTAATTGGAGTTCCTTTTAAGAGTTCGTTTTCCTTTTGTATCGCATTCGAATTGGAGCCTATAGGCACATTGGGGCATCATATGAGACTTTTGATCCTGTCCGAGATAGCTTATTGCCTGAGTAGTTCGTACTGGGTGAGACGAGATCATTAGATTTAGGATTAGTGCAATCTGATTATATGAAGTATATTAAGGAGCTAAGACCATTATTTGGTTCACGATGAAGTGATGGTTCTTGTCAAGAGTATAGATCCAATGATTTGTTGATTCGGCAGTTGGGTATGAATTTCTACACATCTCTTATGTCATGGCGGTATTGTAAGAATTAGAGCAAGACCTATGTAGGTCATGCGGTGGAATGGGAGCATTAGATTCATGGAATTTTGATTTATTTGATCAAAAAATATTATTGGGGTCCTGTGAGTAAAGTGGTGCAAGTTGTAAATTTAGCTAAGGTAGGCAATAATGTTTTGGTGCTGCGTATGTTAGAACATGCCTGGTGGAGAATTCCGAATGTTGGAATGGCCCTAAGACTTATTTGCTTAAGTGAAAAAGTATATATTTAGATTGATCGATCTAGGGTGCCTAGCTGAGTTGTGGTAGCATGGATAGGTGCTCGAGGTGTTAAATAGTGTTTTCGGACAACCCCAACATAGTTCTTAGCACGTTTGAGGACGAAAGTATGTTTAAGTGGGAGAGAATGTAATGACCTGGCCGGTTGTTTTGAGCTCTGGTGCATCATTCAGCAGTGTGAGGCCATGAGCTGCTTCATTTTAGTTATTGTGACTTGTACGCGTGGTCGGAATTGAATTTCGGGAAGTTCGTAGGTGATTTGGAAATAGAATTCTTATTTCGGAAGCTTTAAGTTGAAAGAATTGACTAGGATTGGAATTTTGAGTATCAACGGAATATGGATTCGAATATTCTAGAAGGTTCGTATGATGATTTCAAACTTGGGCGTATGCCCGGATCGGGTTTTGGATAACCCGGGTGCGTTTTGGCGCCTATTGTAGAAGTTAGTATTTTTGAAAGAAATCTCATAAGTTTGGGTTGAAATGCATTTCAGTGTTATTGATGTCCGTTCAGGATTTCGAGCCTGGGAGTAGCCTTGTCTGGTGATTCTGGTATTGGGAGCGCGATCGGAAGTGAATTCGAAGGTCCGTGGGTCATTTTGGAGTCATTTGGCTAAAGTTACAAATTTGAAGGTTTTTGAGAAGTTTGATCGGAAGTGGTCTTTTTGGTATCGGGGTCGGAATATGATTCCGAAAGTTGGACTTAGTTCGTAATATCGAATATTAATTATGTGCAAAATTTGAAGTCAATCGGACATGATTTGACAGTTTTAAACATCGAAAGTAGAAGTTTGAAATTCTAAAGTTCATAAAGCTTGGATTGGAGGTCGATTCATGATTTTGGTGTTGTTTGATATGATTTAAGTCCTCGAACAAGTCCGTAATGTATTTTTTTGGGACTGATTGGTATGATTGGTTGGGGTCTTGGGGGCCTCGGGTGGATTCCGGGTTGTTAACGGATCGAATTTGGAGTTTGAAGAAGAGCTGAAGTTGCTGGTGTAACCGCACCTACGAGACTAGGGCCGTAGGTGCCGAGCTGCAGAAGCGGCCATATGGTCGAAGATGCAGTATTGGCGGGGGAGAGCTGGGATCGCAGATGCGGTCAATTTTCCACAGATGCGGGACCGCACCAGTGTAAAAGAGGGCGCAGAAGCAGAATGGGCCGGGAGCCCCGAACCGCAGAAGTGGAATTTGATCTTGCACCCACGGAATCGCAGAAGCGGTCAAATGACCACATTGCGGAAAGAACTGGAGGCAGTGAGTGTTTAAAAATTAGGGATTTGGCCATTTTCTCTCATTTCTCCTCTTGGCTTGGGCGATTTTGGAGAGCTTCAAGTGGGCTTTTTCATCATCAATGACAAGGTAAATTAATCCCACCTATCTTGAGTTGATTATATCAATTATTTATGGATTTTTGCATGTAAATTAGTAGAAATTTGGGGTTTTGAGGAAAACCTAGAAAATTGATATACTTGGAATTTGACCACGATCATGGGTATGAAATTGAGAGTAAATTATATATTGGAGTTCATGGGGTTATGGGTAAGCTTAGTCTTCGAAAAATTTCAGAATTTGGGCATGTAGGCCCGAGGGCAATTTTGTCAACTTTTCGATCGGGGTAGGAATTGTTATAAATTGGATTGTGATGAGTAATGGAGCATGTATTGATGGATTTGCATAATTATTGGCTAGGTTTGGAGCATTTAGCATCAATTCGAGTTTTCGGAAGGGCGTGGAATGCAGGTTATGGATTTTCGGAGCGAGGTGAGTCTCCTTTCTAACCTTGTAAAAGAGAATTGTCCCCATAGGTGAATTAATTGGTTATGTGCTCCTATTTTTGGGGGCTATGTACACACGAGGTGACGAGAGTATGTGTGTAGCTACTAATATGTGTAAGTCCGAATAGTCTAAGACCCAAAAGCATGCTATACGTGGAATATCTGTAATCTTATTGACAATTGAATTTTTGAAATCATATCGAATTGGTAAATGAATTTCTAAAAGGATCAAACTTCTTTTTCTTAAATCATTAAAAGAGAATGGGCTTTAATTTGGATAAATGTTCCCCGATATATTCTTAATTGGATGTTTGAGCATTTATTTCTATGTGCACCTGCGTCGCATGTATGATTCACGAGCAGGGTGATTGTTTATTTAAATTTGACCGCGTCGCATCTATGATTCGCGAGCGGGGTAATAGATGCATCAATGGTTCGTGTCGTTCGACCCTCGGCAGTGCATATTTTACATTTGTGTTGGATCGGGCCGTACGACCTCGACATGAGTTGCGCATGCTTGTATTGCTTGCCTTGAGATTTATTGATATTGATATCTGCTCTCCCCGGCTTGAAATAATTGTTAAATAATCGATTATGAATCCGGAGAGTTTTAATAAAAAAGGAACTTTTACCCATTTTGTAACTTATCTGAATTTACTATTGTTAATAAATCTGTGATTCATCGCATTAATAATATTACTATTGGACCACTAGCAAATGTCGAAGTCGACCTCTCGTCTCTACTTCTTCGAGATTAGATGGGACACTCATTGGGTACATATTATTTTCGTACTCACACTACACTTGCTGTACTTTTTTGTTGCACAAGCTCATATGTGGCTAGTGGCTTAGTGGCATAGTGGCATGGCTGATACTAAGACTTAGGTGAGTTGTGTAATGATCCGACCGGTCATTTTTAGCCCTAGCGCATCGTTCAACAGTCTGGGACCATGAACAGTTTCATTTTAGGTGTTATGACTTGTACGCGTGGTCGGAATTGAATTTCGAGAAGTTCGAAGTTGATTTGGGAAGAGAATTTTCATTTCGGAAGCTTAAAGTTGCGAGAATTAACTAGGATGGGATTTTTGATGAAATGACCACGGAATCGGGATCTGAAGGTTCCAGCAGGTTTGTATGATGATTTTAAACTTGGGCATATGTCCGGTTCGGGTTATGGATAACCTGGGAGCGTTTTGGCACCTATTGTGGAAGTTAGCATTTTGGAAGAAATTTCATAAGTTTGGATTGAAGTGCATTTCAATGTTATTGATGTCCGTTTGGAATTCCGAGTATGTTAATAGCTCCGTATGGTGATTCTGGAGTTGGGAGCGCGATCGGAAGTGAATTCGGAGGTCTGTGGGTCATTTCAGAGTCATTTGGCTAAAGATAAAATTTGAATGTTTTTGAGAAGTTTGACCGGAAGTGGACTTTTTGATATCAGGGTCGGAATCCGATTCTAAAGTCTGGAGTAGGTCCGTAATGTCGAATATGACATGCGTGCAAAATTTTAGGTCAACCGGACGTGATTTGATAGGTTTATACTTCGAAAGTAGATGTTTGAAATTCTAAAGTTCATAAATCTTGGATTGGAGGTCGATTCATGATTTTAGCGTTGTTTGAGGTGATTTGAGGCTTCGAGCAAGTCCGTGTTATGTTTTTGAACTTGTGCGGATGTTTGGTTTGGAGCCCTGGGGGCTCAGGAGAGATTCGAGATAGCTTTGGAAGGAATGGCTAAGAAATAGGATTGCTGGTGCTGGTATGATCGCAATTGTGGTGTATTGGTCGCAACTGCGAAGTTCCGTTCGAATTTGCGAACTTGGGCAGCTGGGGGATTGTTCGCATTTGCGACGATTGGGTCGCTTTTGCGAGGCCTTAAGGGTTCACATATGTGAAACCCTTATCGCATTTGCGAAATGGGCAAAATCAGTCAGGGATCGCATTTTTTATAGAGTCTTCGCATTTGCGATCATCTTGTCGCAAATGCGACGATGACTGGAGGGGAGCAGGCTTCGCATTTGCGAGGTTTTTATCGCAATTGCGACCCTCACATTTGGGAACCTGGTATCGCAAATGCGACATTAGAGGCCTGTGTCCAGCTATTAATTTCGAGACTTAGACCATTTAGCTCATTTTCTTCATCCTCTTAGGCGAGTTTTGGAGCTTTTGGAAGAGGGTCTTCACCTTGCACTTTGAGGTAAGTAATTTATACACAACATGAGTTCAATGCATAGATTATGGGTAGATTAACGTGTGAAAATTAGGGAAAATCAAGGGTTTTAGATGAAAAACCTAGAATTTGGTAAAAATAAGATTTAACCACGAAATTTGGCTGAAGTGATGGCGCAGGACACCGCTATCAGGCAAGCCAACAAAAATACTTAATTCAATTCCAATTTTAATATTTGTTGAAGTCATTTTTCCTTTATACATTACATAACAAATAATAAACTTCGATGTTATTTAAGAAATTCAAGCTATAATAGGTTCACAAGTAATCCAAGTATAGCATGCTTTGGGGTCCTAACTACCCGGACAATAGCATAATAATAGCTACGCACGGACTCTCGTCACCTCGTGCGTACGTAGCCCCCACAATTAGGAGCACATAACCAATTATTTAACCTATGGGGACAATTCCCTCTTACAAGGTTAGAAAGGAGATTCACCTCGCTCCAAAGTATACTTCTAATACCAATAACGAGCCCGAATCCTCAATTCGAAGCCGAACGATCCCAAACTAGTTAAATGAAGGAGGAACTAGTCAATATAGACTCACACGATGGTATTCTAACTATTTAAGAAATTTCCCAACATTTAACACAAGTTTCCTAAAATCCGACCTTGGGCCCACGTGCCCGAATTCCAAAATTTTTTGAAGGAAGTTGTTCTCTACAACCCAAGGATCAGTAATATATGATTTCTAGTTAATTCCATAACAAATTTCATGGTTAAATCCAAGTTTTAGTGAAACCCTAGGTTTTGCTCTAACCCCTTGATTTTACCTAATTTCTAGTGTTTAATATACCTAATATACAAGTATTAAACTAAGGGTGGGTGGAATAAACTTGCCTCACAATGCTAAGTGGAAGTCTTCTCTCCAAAGCTCCCAAAATCGCCAATGGAAAAGTGTTTATGTGAAGAAAATGGTCTTGAACTCGTATTAAATGATCCTCACTGCCCAGCTATTTCTGCATCTGCGGTCCGAGGACTGTATCTGCGGAAAAGGGGAGGAAAGGATGGACCGCATCTGCGGTTTGGGCGCCGCATCTGCGATTCCTGGCTTGGCCTCCTTGGCCGTATATGCGATTGAAGCGCTGTATCTGCGGTCCCGCATTTGCTGTCCAAAACTCGCAGATGCGGTTATGACAGAAGCAGCAACTCTTCAGGCCTTTCCCAAAATTTCAATTTCGATCCGATAACCACCCGGAATCCACCCAAGGCCCCCGGGACCCCAACCAATCATACCAACCAGTCCCAAAATACACTACGGACTTGCTCGAGGCCTCAAATCACATCAAACAACGCTAAAATCGTGAATCGACCTCCAATCCAAGCTTTATAAACTTTAGAATTTCAAACTTCTACTTTCGATGTTTAAACCTATCAAATCACATCGGATTGACTTCATATTTTGCACGCAAGTCATATTCGACATCACGGACCTACTCCAACTTCCGAAATCGAATTTCTACCCTGATAACAAAAAGTCCACTTCCGGTCAAACTTCTCAAAAACCTTCAAATTCTATCTTTAGCCAAATGATTCCAAAATGACCCGTGGGCCTCCGAATTCACTTCTGATCGCGCTCCCAACTCCAGAATCACCATACGGAGCTATTCGCAGACTCGAAATTTCAAACAGACATCGATAATACTGAAATGCACTTCAAGCCAAACTTTTGAAATTTCTTCTAAAATGCTAACTTCCACAATAGGCGCCAAAATGTTCCCGGGTTATCCAAAAATCTGAACTGGGCATACGCCCAAGTCCTAAATCATCATACGAACCTGCTGGGATCTTCATATCCAAATTCCGAGTTCGTTTACTCAAAAATCCTGTCCTAGTTGATTCTTTCAACTTTAAGCTTCTGAAATGGGAATTCACTTCCCAAATCAACTCCGAACTTCCCAAAATTCAATTCTGACCACGCATAGAAGTGAGAACACATGAAATGAAGCTTTTCATGTCCTCAGACTGCTGAACGATGCTTTAGGGCTCAAAATAAATGGTCAGGTCATTACATTCTCTCCGACTTAAACATATGTTTGTCCTCGAACGTGCTGAGAACTACACTGAAATAGTTTGAATCATTGCTTAACACCTCATGCACTTTCCCGTGCTACCACAACTCAGTTGAGCACATTAGCTCGATCAATTCTGAAGATATTTCCTTTCATTCAAGCAACTAAGAATTTGAGCATAATTCCAACATCCGGAATTCTATGCCCAACCTGTTTCCAACATACGCTCTCCGTATCAATAACTACACGCAGCCCCAAACATGACAGCATACTTTAGCTGAATTCACAACTTGCACCAATTTACTCATAGAATCACAATAACATCCTCTGATCAAATTAATCGAAATTCCACAAATCTGATGCCCTTATTGCACCTCATGACCTACATAGGGCTTGCTATAATTCTTGCAATACCGCCATGACGGAAGAGATGTGTAGAAATTCATAACCGGTTGCCGAATTAACAAATCATTAGGTCTATGCTCCTGGCAAGAACCATCATCTCATTCTGAACCAAATAATGGTCTTAGCTCCATAATATACTTCACATAGTCAGATTGCACTGATTCTAAATCCAATGATCTCGTCTCACCCAGTACGAATTGCTCAGGCAATAAGCCACCCCGGACATTATCAGAAGTCTCATATGATGCCACAATATGCGAATAGGCTACCAATTCGAACATGATACAAAAGGAAATCGAACTCTGGAAGAAACTACCAAACTCACGCACCAATACGGACTTTCCTTAGAAAATAGGAAGCAAGGCATACAAAAATAGTGTATAGAAAACTATACTCAACATCACACTGTTGCGGTGCGCAACCCGATCCAAATAACATACCCATGACGGCGTGCCACCCAGTCCATACATAACATACCCATGGAGGCGTGCCATCCGATCCTCACATAACATACCCATGGCAGCGTGCCACCCGATCCACACATAACACTCACCTAAGGAGATGCACATCGAGCTAAATTGCTCATTACAATAAAATACCGAATTTCGGTCACAAGTACGCTAGGTGCATAATACCATCCCTGAGGGGACATATAGAGCTATAAGCTACAAAACTCAAGCACAACTTAGGTGTGATATACAATCTGAATCTCAAGAGTCATTTTGCTCATAATACATCATTTCTATGCGGATCCTCAATACATAAGCAATTTCTCAAGCCATCTCACAACTCACACAGCACAATGTATCACTACATGAAATATCTGACAACAAAATAATACCCTGACTACTCCTCATAAGGAGCGCATTACTGAAATGGACACGTTTGGCCTGATATAGAGCCCATATTCATATCTGAATCTATCTACCAATCTCAAGCTGATTCTGGTCGCACTGACTAGGATAATAAACTTTCCAAGGTCCATAATAGTTCTCCTTTATTTCATAACTCATAAGAACAACCATCACAACAGGAGAAATCCTCCACAATCCATAACTTAATAGACTGAGTGCCCTCCATGCATATATTCTCAAATCAAAGATATTATTACAACCTTCATATTTGGTTTAAGTCTTTAATCAATCAAGTGACTACCTGCCACACCTATACAATCTTCCTGCGGGACAAACTCCCACAACCTACTTTAACAAATAACTAGGTCATACCTTCAAACCACCGGCCGCACTAATGCTGAAAATCGATCAAGAATCATTAACCAAGATACAAACCTTTTTCACAAAACACCGATCTTGGGTGACGCTGAAGACAATATCAACTTACCTTAAACCTTGAATCTACTTTCCTGCTCATCCGGTCTCGTGACATCCTTGTCAACACCGAATCGTTACCTTGATCTTCACTTCAAATTTCATACCACTCACTGCACCTAACATGCCAACTCAACCAGGGCTAACCATTCTATATTCTTTCAATTTAACCTTGATTGCCTTAGAAATAATAATAACTCCATTCAACACATAACACATTCTACCCGCACTCGTCCGGAGTGACCTTGAATCACGAGACCAAGCTGTCTCAAATCGCACGAACTATTTCGTACCTCCCAATTGCTACATCACAAGACAAAACATCATAGAACATTTTGTGCCTCTTCTCATAGGCTGCTACCAAGCTTGGTTCTTAACCGTACCTATAGGCT
Organism: Nicotiana glauca; assembly: GCA_026770625.1. Classification (NCBI taxonomy): domain Eukaryota; kingdom Viridiplantae; phylum Streptophyta; class Magnoliopsida; order Solanales; family Solanaceae; genus Nicotiana; species Nicotiana glauca. Next base: position 66,704 of record MU678437.1, read on the forward strand.
CGAAACCATTAGACACCACACTTTACCTTTTTGAATCCACTAAGACCATTGTTGAGAGACGCCCACTCTGACTTGGCCCGAATATAATCAACTCCATGGTTCTTCTAGCACAAGCATACCCTCTCGACGGAGCACCCGACAGAATCACTCCCCAAGTCTGAACATGGGCCAATAAGGCCAACGATAGCACACCTTTAATAATTCCTTTGCTCGAATTACCACTTATGTTCTTTTCACGTAGCTGAAATAACCCATCAATATTCTAATAACCAGAAACTTCGCAAGAAGTTAACCATATAACCCAACTCCCACTTAGCTCAAAGCCACTATTACACAACTCTGGAGTTCACCGGGATTCTTAATCTCTTATTGACATAACCTTGCACAATCAACCGCCAACATTCTCGATATCTTACTATAGAAACCCCATTTTTATACTCTGAATCATCATCAACATTCGCACAACTGATCCCTTTGTTGTATAACTAATAGAATTCTTCGCAAAAGCCTCGCCAACCACGCGACTGCTAACCTGCTCACAAGGATAACCTACCTGTAGAAATCACTCCCGACATCTTCCAATGCTGCTACATAGGGTACAATCACTAGCACATCAATAACCCACCCTGAGTTCGAGCTCACTCTCCAGCTGCACAAGTCCATTCACCCCTCGTGGACATCAATTAAATGTGCGGCAACACCCTCCCAATTCAAAGTTATTTTGCATCCTTCTTCATTCAAGCAGCTCCTTCCCGTTATATCAAATCTCCTACTGCATAATGGCCCATACTTCAAATTAATTCGTAGGCCTAAATCACCAATCACTAAAATTTCCCAAATCACTCCAAACTCTTATTAAAGTGCATAGTCATCCTACCACAATTCCCATATGCAACTCCGCCACTCTCCCACTTTGGCGGAAGTCATCTATTTAATCGACTACTCGACCCTTGTCCCCTTATACTCGGCCCTCTAGAAATTTTTAGCCACCGCATGACACTTCCCACATGTTTATCCTCATCCTTTGCTGCTCAGTTGTTGCCTTAGATAAAATCTATCTTCATGGCACTTGAACCCACCATTGCTGCTAATTTTACGCCTTGCAGAAGATCATCTTTCTCATACCATTGACATTAGAAATGCCGATTCAATCCTGAACTACCGCACCCTGCGATATCTGACAATCGCATTTTCAATACTATTTAACAATAGCTTGCCCCAAAGGCGAATTGTAGAAGGTCATAACACCAGCGAGCTTGGTACGTTCAATAAGGACTATGACACCTCATCATAGAAGAAAAACCCCACCATGCTCACAAATACCAAGTCCAGTTACCCCATCAACCCAAACCTGAACACTCTCAGCCCGATTACCTTTTCCCTGTCGGGAATAAAATACCGAATCTCTAAATCATGCACTGAGTAAACTTTCCATCAAGTCATTCACCGCTCCGACAAGTAGGAAAATGTCCTACTATCATATCAATACTGCAAAACAATAGTTCATAAGCATTATGGCAACTTGTGCCTAGCCTCAGAGCCCTCAGAACTACCGCTACTGGGCTGAAACAATAAAATATTTTTCTACAAAGCGACGATAATAATTCGATCAGCTATACCAGGAGAAACATCCCGTATCACATATGTAGTACCATTACGGTTCTTCAACTCTCAATTTATAACTAGCGGTTTGCGTTGCGTAAGATTGAGTAGGAATGAATTAAAGGCATACGCCTCCAAGGATCAAATCGCACGATAAGGAATCAAGAAGGGAAATACTCTTAACAGTCCTGCAGCCTCCCGAGGATAAGTACAGACGTCTTTGTACCAATCATGACTCGTGAGACCCTAGGAACCTAGTGCTCTGATACCATGTTATCATGACCAAAAATCCTCTAAGGGTCGTGATAGCGCTGGATACCGCTCTCAGGCAAGCCAACCTAAATACTTAATTCAATTCCAATTTTAATATTTGCTAAAGTCATTTTTCCTTTATACATTAAATAACAAATAATGAACTTTACAGAAATAACCATGGAGTCTTTAACAAACTTAATATTGAACAATTGTATAACCATCCCAGAATCCGGTATCACAAGTGTATGAGCGTCTACTAATAAGGAAATAAAATACAACATCCGTCCGGAATACAGTGGACAGAAAGTAAATACAATATACTGGAAGAGACTATACTAGCTTCGGGCCACCTTGAATAATGCAACTCACCTAGTCCCCGAACAGTCCGTGCTACTATGCCCAGTAGGCCAACAGAGTTACATATATTTGTGCAACAAAAATGCACAGAAGTGTAGTATGAGTACGAAAACAACGTGTACTTAATGAGTATCCCGTCTAATCTCAAAGAAGTAGAGATGAGATGGTCGACTTCGACACTCACTAGTGATCCAATAATTATGTCAATAATACATTAAAATATAGATTTCTATAAACATAATTTCAATCCAATAGAGGGAAACAAGTAAATAATTATTTCTTTTATAGGAAATTTCCAAAATTCCTTATCATTATTTATCCAAATATTCTCAAGCCATGAAGAGGCAATAACAACTTTAATAAGTTCAAGGCAGCAATACAAGCATGCGCAAATCATGCCGAGGCGTACAACCCGCTCTAACCGAAAGTAAATTATGCATTGCCGAAGGTCGAACGACGTGAACCATAGATGCATCTATTTAATCTGTCGAGGCGTTCGGCCCGCTCCAAAATAATAAACACACAGACAGTCAATCAAGAAGTCCATACGGAGTAATTGTCCAGTGAAAACAAATCCTCTTTTAACCATTTATGAAAAGAAGAAGTTTTATCTGTATAGAAATGCATTTACTAATTCGATGTGATTTAAGCAATTCAAGCTATTAATAAGTTCACAAGTAATCCAAGTATAACATGCTTTGGGGTCCTAACTATCCGAACAATAGCATAATAGTAGCTACGCACGGGCTCTCGTCACCTCGTGCATACGTAGCCCCCACAATTAGGAGCACATAACCAATTATTTCACCTATGGGGATAATTCCCACTTACAAGGTTATAAAGGAGACTCACCTCGCTCCAAAGTATACTTCCAATGCCAATCACGAGCCCGAATCCTCAATTCGAAGCGGAACGATCCCAAACTAATTAAATGAAGGAGGAACTAGTCAATATAGACTCACAAGATTGTATTCTAACTATTTAAGATATTTTTCAACCCTTAACACAAGTTTTCTAAAATTCGACCCCGAGCCACGTGCCCGAATTCTGAAATTTTTCGAAGGAAATTGTTCTGTACAACCTAAGGATCAATAATATATGATTTCTAATTAATTTCATAATAAAATTCGTGGTTAAGTTCAAGTTTTATTAAAACCTTAAGTTTTGCTCTAATCCCTTAATTTTACCTAATTTCTATTGTTTAATCTACCTAATATACAAGTATTAAACTAAGGATGGGTGGAATAAACTTATGTCAAAATGCTAAGTGGAAATCTTTTCTCCAAACCTCCCAAAATCGCTAATGGAAAAGAGTTTATTTGAAGAAAATGGTCTTGAACTCGTATTAAATGAACCTCACTGCCTAGTGATTTCCGCATCTGCGAAGATTTAGCCGCATCTGCGGAAAATGGGAGGAAAGGCTGGACCGCATCTGCGGTCTGGGAGCCATCTGCGGTTCTTGGCTTGGGCTCCTTGGCCGCATCTGCGATTAAAGCGTTGTATCTGCGATCCCGCATTTGCATTGCAAAAACCGCAGATGCGGTTATGACAGAAGAAGCAGCTCTTCCGGCCTTTCCCAAAATTCCAATTTTGATTCGATAATCACCCGGAATCCACCCGAGGCCCCCAGAACCCCAACGAATCATACCAACCAGTCCCAAAATACATAACGGGCTTGCTTGAGGCCTCAAATCATATCAAACAATGCTAAAATCATGAATCGACCTCCAATCCAAGCTTTATGAACTTTATAATTTCAAACTTCTACTTTCGATGTTTAAACCTATCAAATCACATCCCATTGACTTCAAATTTTGCACGCAAGGCATATTCGACATCACAGACCTACTCCAACTTTCGAAATCAGATTCCGACCCCGATAACAAAAAGTACACTTCCGGTCAAACTTCTCAGAAACTTTCAAATTCTATCTTTTGCCAAATGACTCCAAAATGACCTGCGGGCCTCTGAATTCACTCCTGATCGTGCTCCCAACTCCAGAATTACCATACGAAGCTATTCGCAGACTCAAAATTTCAAACGGACATCAATAACACTGAAATGCACTTCAAGCCAAACTTATGAAATTTCTTCTAAAATGCTAGCTTCCACAATAGGCACCAAAACGCTCCCGGTTTATCCAAAAACCCGAACCGGGCATACGCCCAAGTCCGCAATCATCATACGAACTTGCTGGGACATTCAGATCCCGATTCCGAGGTCGTTTACTCAAAAATCCCATCCTAGTTGATTCTTTCAACTTTAAGCTTCCGAAATGAGAATTCATTTCCCAAATCTACTCCGAACTTTCCGAAATTCAATTACGATCATGCGTATAAGTCATAACACCTGAAATGAAGCTGCTCATAGCCTCAGATAGGGCTCAAAACAACCGGTCGGGTCGTTACAAATTTGAAAAAAAATCATAGTTTTCAAAAGTATTAAATGAGAATTTAATTAAGTATTTTGGTTGGCTTGCCTGACAGTGGTGTCCGGCGCCATCACGACCCTTAGTGAAATTTGGGTCATGACGGAATAGTTGTCCAGCTGAAAAAAAATTTATTTTATGGAGAATGATTTATTGGAACACCTTTATGACCTCTGAATTTTAGCTTGCTAGAAACTGTTTTCCATTATTAATGCATTATTATTTATTTTCTTAAGGTGAATGGTCCAGAAAGATATTATACTATAAACTGAGTTGTATTTTTGCTGAAAATCTTTGTTGCCATTGATATAACTTTTTGCTGAAAGATAGTAACTTTTTGCTTACTATGGAGTTCTTATCTTCATCTGCCTTTTGTTCGAGTCTTGAGTCACTGTAGCACACATTTGTGTGTTGTGGATTTATTTTTTTTAGTAGTACATGAATATGTACTTCACTTGACATTTTTCTTTTTTTGAGAAATTGGAATATGTAAGTGTATATAACGAGTAATAAGTTGGCATTTTTGCTTTCTTTAGTTTTCATTTTTTGTTTCTTCAATTTGAATAAGAAAACAATACATACTTATATTTAAAAGTGAAAAAGTTTCTTAAAATTTATTTTTATTTTACTTTAGAAAAGAGGTTTTATAATGAAATATGCAGTAAAATATTTTAATTTCAGTAAAAGATATTACTTTTTTTTATTTAATCAATATAAAAGAAAATTATATGCATATACAAGAAATAAAAAATTAAATTTTATTTGTCAATATTAATAATTGTGGATAATCTCAAATTGAGGCCAACTTTATTCCTAGAATACCAGCTTTCACTACTTATTTTATTTCTAATTAGATGACTTATGAAAGAATCATGATATTTAGCCTCCTTTTGTTTTTGATATTTAGTTTCTTCCATTTAGAACATATGATAATTCTCTAATTTCTCTATCCGTATATAGATCTATTTATATATACACAATGTAATATTATATTCTTGGTAAATGATTATAAATAAAATAAAGTAAAAATTAGTTTCTTTCTTTGTGATTCAATTGGCAAAAATATTCTAAGATAGATTCATTTAAGGTGAAAAAATGGTTTGTGGTGGGTTTGAGCATTTTTCAAATGGATGAAATCGCTAGGCAATTTTTGAACCGATAGGTGGACGGAGGGTTGATTTAGTTGACCAATAGTCCATTGCAGTTTTGGAATTTTTTTCATTTATTTAATTGGAATGGACTAATAATAAAATGACATGTGGAATTTCAGTAAAATATTTTTTTTTAATTCACGTTGATCGTTAGTCATAGGGGGGAATGAGCCAAAAAGATAATGTTGGGATTATTTTTAATCCGATAGGTAGACGGAAGGTATATTTAAAAAATTTTATATGGTATAACTAAATTGTAAACTATATTTATTATAAACAAATACACTTTAAACTAATTATAAGACATATATAGCTACATATATGATTTTATAGCAAATACCCTCTCTAAAAGATTTCTAACCCTAAAGTAACTTTTTCCTATCTTCCCCCTTTCATATTCGTACTATAGCCAAGCTGCCTCCCCCATTTCCCCTAAACTCTCTATCTCTTTGGTGTTACAATCTCGCCGGAGAACCAACGCTGGTCTAACCCATCGGAACACTACCGTTCGACCTTTTTATTTCTCTCTCCTTTGTACTCTTTTTTCTCTCACCCACTATAAAAATTACTCAATTTAGTATCCAAAATTCCTCAATCCATTGACCACGTCATTACCTCCACCGTCGCCTTCGTCATCTCTGGCTAGAAACCATGGCCAACCGACGAAATTTCTCAGATTTGAGTGTATTTTTTAGATTTGAATATATTTTATTTCTTGTCTCCGAATTAAATACAATAAAATACACACTGATTTTTGTTCATCTCCAATTTTAATACAACCTATACAATGTTTTGTTTGGGCGGAAGACGTCATCTCCGGCGAACTTTCTTCTCTTCTTTTCTATTGAGTCACATATAATGATACAAATACATTGTATTCTCTGCAAATACACTCAAATTTGAGTGTATTCTTTATTTTTCAATGCAAATACTAATTATTTTTTTGTATTTTTGCTTGTATTTATGTATTCAGAAGGTTATTTTTTGTCGCAGATCCCCGTACTTTTTGAACTTTTATTGTTTGAATATAGCAAATTAAATACAGTAAATCGAATACAGTATAAAAGAATATACGAATGAATATAGTGAATTGAATACAACCAAATATCACCATTTTTGTAATTTTTTTGTTGTTTGAATACAGTCGAATTGAATATAATATAATGTAAATCAGTTAAGAATGAATATAACCGAATTGAATACAGAGTATACAACCGAATTCAATAGAGCGCTATACACCAAATTTTTTGATTTTTGATTGTTTGAATACAACTAAATTTAATATAGTGAAATAATACAATGTAATATATATAAGAACGAACGCATCCGAATTGAATACAGTGTATAAAATCGAATTGAATATAGCGACATATATCTCATGGCAAGCAATTAGTAGCTACAAAATTTAATTGGCTAAATTATAGCTACGCCCGCGATAAGCCTCCAAACATTAGCCACTTCTGAAAGTTCCCCTATATTTATCCATGGCCAATAGTTCAAGGCAAATTTTGGCCCTTTTCCGTTTAGTTTATGCTATTGCAGTCCAACAGGATGGGTCGACCCGGTCCATCCCAGTCCCGTCTCGGTCTCATCCCATCTCCATTCCCTCCCGGCCCACTAAATATTAAACGGGACTGGGCATATATTAAACAGGACATGAGATGGGACGGGCTGCCCATTTTACCCCTGTGGATTGGCCCATTAAGGTCTCGTCTGGCCCGCCCGCGTGGTTTTTTTCTTTCAAAAATCAAAAAATTTGGTGTA
>MU678437.1:75657-87199 GCA_026770625.1 Nicotiana glauca
TATACTTTGCCCCTATTTTTAACTATAAATACCCTCATCCTTCTTTATTTTTTCGCACAAAAATTAATCATTCTTTCTCAAATCTCTTACATTCTATCTATATTCTTCTCTCAATATTCTCATAATCAACTATGTTTCAAGTATTTGGATAAATATTTGAAGCAACTTTCATGCTTCAAATTAATTCGACAAGCATGGTGCACTCATTCCATCTCTTAATTTTAATATTTAATTTTTTGCATATTGTAGTGCTTGATTTTTGTGTTTACTTTATGTATTTTAGTTTCGTATTTTATTTGTGTATTTAATTTTTCTATTAACTTTTCTAATTTATTTTCGTATTTAAAATGGCTCCTAAAAAAGTAGTTGGCTTAACCAATCCATTTAAAAAAAAGCAATAAAGGTGCTAGTTATAGTAATCGTAATCCTAATCCTTCTCCTAGAATTAGAAATATATAGATGAAATGACTCTTATTGATGAAACTCCCCCATATTTTATAATATTAATTCGGTAGAAAAACTAGATCATGAACTTACAAAGACAATTTGGAAATGATATTTTTAATAAAAGAAGAAGAATTGGATGAAACATCCACTAATCCAGCATTACAAGCTTCAACTCAAAGTCAATCTCGATCTGGAGCTTTACCCCATGTACCTCCTATAAGGGATAAGGCTAAGGACGAACGTATGAAAACATCACATGTATGAAAATATTTGAAAATGATAAAGTCCAATTAGTTGCTATATGTGTAAAATATAAAACACGATCTTCACATGAAAAATTAGGTGGGGCGGGGGGGTTTAATCAAGCACTTACTTAAAACACACAAATATTTATGGATACAAGCTCAAATAGATTCTTGATCATGTCCAAGTCCACATTAAATATTAAGTGGAATACGGTCATTGCAATTATAATACCCAACATGAATCAGGGTCGAATTGCTCCAGGAGTTTATAATGGGTGTTGAGATAAATACTTGACGAGAGAACGTGAAATAGCCAATTTATAATTCCAAATAAGAGGGATGATTATTAACTAATTTTAACACTAAGAATTTAGACTAAGTAAATCAATTAGGATTTTTTTGTGTTTTTATCAATTGATTTCACAGCCCAATTTACCCTCCATAAGGCGTCGTAACGCCACCTATGACTAGATAAGCCTAATACTGTGGAAAAACACGAAAATGAAAACATAAATCTAAACTACTAACATCAACAGTAATGAAGTAATTGATAGAAATGCCGCTCGGCATATACAATAACAACTCCCAAAATGAATACATACAAAATCTTCCCAAGACCCGGAACATTATAAGTCACAAGATTCTAAGAATTTACTAACTGTTCTATACATAAGTATTTTGGAGTAGTAGAAGAAGAACTACATAAAAGATAGAGGGAGGGGACTCCTAGGTCTGCGGACGCGGCATATGTACCTTGAAATCTCTGTAACAGCACCATGTGTACAACTAATAGCGAGGTTGGAATGATGTACCAGGATCTGCACACGAAAACATGTGCAGAAGAGTAGCATGAGTACACCACAATAGTATCTAGTAAGTGTCAATCCTAACCTCAGTCGATACTTAGTGTCAATCCTAACCTCAGTCGATACTCAAAACCTGCTGATACTAAATATCCATCTCTAACTCCCGGGCCATGCTAGTCCTGATGCTGGGATAGAGCCCCCCAATAAACTGACAGACCCTCTCTCGAACTGTAGAAACCAAGGCCGGTGCATATCTAGCCAAATCACTGAAACAAACTGCATACTCTGAGACAGTCATAGCAACCTGGCGCAACTACTCAAACTCGACATGCCATGCATCCTTTATCGCCAAACCACTGAAGGTAGGAGGGTGGTATTTCGTGTACCTCTCAGACTACGCTCCTCCTCCATAGAAATTGTTGCCCTACCCTCACACTTAACTACTACTACAGGTGACACCGGTATAACCTCTAGAATCTGATCACCCTAAACCCGCTGCTCTGGGGTGCGGTAGGCATGAATCGGTGCTCCTCCCACGAATTGAGATATGGTAGGAGCAAGGGGAATCAACCCTTCCTGAGCTAGGGTACTGAACATGCTCATGAAATGTGCAAAGGTCTCCTAAAGAGTTGGTGCAGTAGTACTAGGCATCTCATATTACTGCGCTCCGACTGGAGCTAATAGTGGCTCCTCTGTGGTAGCTCGTGTAGGTGCTCTGGCTGCACCACGTGGACGTCGTCGACCTCTACACCGGCCCTAGCCTCTGTCGGCTCTAGCAAGGGGGGCGGGTGCCTGGTCATCTATGGTTGTACGTTTTCTCACCATTTATGAGATAAGAGAATACATAAGTTTAGAATTTCGAAATCAAAAAATTTTGCACGACTAGGAATCAAAAGAAGTGAAATTTTTCCCAATAGTTCCATAGCCTCCCGAAGATAAATACAGAAATTTTTGTACTGATTCGCGAGACTCTAATTAACTGACTTGTGACTCACGACTCTTATGAACTGAGAGCTCTGATACCAACTTGTCACGATCCAGTTTACCCTCCATAAGACGTCGTGACAGCACCTAGTCTCTATGACTAGGTAAGCCTAATATTGTTGAAAAACACAAAAATGAAAACATAAATCTAAACCACTAACATCAGCATTAATGGACTTCAATGGATGGGGAACCCTCTAAAAATTGACAGTAATATACCGCCAACTGAAGAAAACTCCGGATCTCTATAGTTGAGGACGGTCTGGGCCAACTCTGTACTATTTCCACCTTCTTCGCATCCACTTGATCCATCACTCGATATGATATGACCCAAGTATGTTACTAAGTCTAGCCAAAACTTACACTTCGAAATTTTGCATATAGCTTCCTTTCTCTCAAGGTCTGGATCACAATCCTCTGATGCTGCTCATGATCCCCTCGAGTTCGAGAATATACCAGAATGTCGTTAATGAATACGTTGATGAAAGAGTCAAGATAGGGCCAGAACACATTGTGCATCAAGTGCATAAAATTTGATGGGGGCATTGGTCATCCCAAAAGACATCAAAAGGAACTCATAATGACCATACCAATTCTTGAAAGCAGTCTTCGAGATAGCTATCTCCCGAATCTTCAACTGATGATAGCCTGAACGTAAGTTAATCTTGGGAAACACATTGGCACCCTATAACTGATCAAATAAGTCAACACTACAAGGCAATGGATACATGTTCTTCACTGTATCTTTGTTTAGCTGGCAATAATCAATGCACATATGCATAGAACCATCCTTATTCTTTACAAACAATACTAGAGCACCCTAAAGTGACACAATGGGCCAAATGAAACCCTTATCAAGCAACTCCTGTAACTGCTCCTTCAACTTAGGAAGAGCCATATGATATGGATGAATAGAGATGGGCTGAGTACCTAGCAACAAATCAATGTCAAGCTCAATATCTCTGTCCGGTGGCATGCCTGGAAGATCAGCTGGAAAAACATTGGAAAAATCCCTTACTACTAGAACTGACTCAACCATAAGGGTTTCAATACTGACATCTCTAATATAAGCTAGATACGCGCCACACCCCTTATCAATCATTATTTGAGCTTTAAGAAATGAAATAACTCTGACGGGAGTATACTCTAAGGTACCACTCCACTCTATCAGCGGTAATCCTAGCATAGCTAGCGTGACAATCAAGGATAGAATAATGGGGCGACAACCTATACATGCTAGAATAATATCAAAGTCTACTATTATAAGCAATAATAAATTGGCTTTAGTCTCAAAACCACTAAGAACAACCAAACACGACTGATACACACGGTCCACAACAATAGAATCTCCCACATGTGTAGACACATAAATAGGAGAACTCAAGGAATCACGAGATACGACCAAATTTGGGGCAAAATAAGAGGATAGATAGGAATAAGCAGAGCCTGGATCAAATAAGATAGATGTATCTCTATGATAGACCGGAACAATACCTGTAATGATAGAGTCAGAAGCAATTGCCTCTGTACGAGCAGGAAGAGCATAATATCTGGCCTGTCCTCCTCCTCTAGGGCGACCTCTACCTCCCCGACCTCTACCTCGAGCTGTCTAAGTAGGTGGGGCAGTAGTTGATGCTATAATCATAGCTTAAGGACCCGATGGAGCACGCAGGTGCACCCCTTCTAAGTTTATGTCAATCCCTCACCATATGGAGAGTGTCACCACACTCAAAAGCAAGGTCTTAAAGGACATCGCTGTTGTGACTGGCTTGGGTCAAGTTTGCTAGACTGACCGCTAAAAGCACCCCGTGCAGGAGGTACACTGATACTGGTGGTGAATAATAAGGCTCCTGGGCCTTGAAAGGGCCGGAATACCATTGGCGGCTGGAAGTGTTGAGTGGATAGGGCTACTCACATGGCCCCTACCATGTCAAACTGCAGTTGGGGCACGAGCACCAGAATAAGAACCAGTCTCTTGAGACCTCTTGGCCTTTCTCTCCTCCCTCTCTCGAGCAAGCATGCCCTCCACTCCCCTAAAAATACTCACTACCCGTTGATACGAAATATCCATCTCTAACTCCTGGACCATGCTAGTCCTGATGCTAGGATGGAGCCCCTCAATAAATAAATGGACCCTCTCTCAAACTGTAGAAACAAAGGCCGGTGCATGTTTAGCCAAATCAGTGAAATGAACTGCATACTCTGACACAATCATAGCACCTGGCGCAACTGCTCAAACTCGATGCGCCATGAATCTCTGAGGCTCTAGGAAAAATACTCCCTCAAAAACATGTCCGAGAACTGAGTCCATGTAAGTGAAGCTGCCTCAGCCGGACTGTCCAACTCATAAGCACGCCACCACTAATAGGCTGCTCCTCTAAGCTGAAACGCAGTGAAAGAAACTGCACTCGACTCTGTTATGCCTCGTAGTACGGAGGATACGTTGGAACTCATCCAGAAAGCCCTGAGCATCCTCTGTTTCCAAATAACTGAAGGTAGGAGGGTGGTACTTCTAGTACCTCTCGAGCATACGCCGCTCCTCCTCAGAAACTACTGCCCTACCAACGAGCTGAAATGGGGCTACAGGTGGCACTGGTATAACCTTTGGAATCAGATCGACCTGAACTTCCCACTCAGGGGTGCGAGCGGCGAGATTCTGTGCTCCTCCCCCTAATTGAGATATGGTAGGAGAAAGGAGAAACAACCCTGCCTGAGCTAAGGTAGTGAACATTCTCATGAACTGTGCAAAGGTCTCTTGAAGAGCTGGTACAGTAGTACTAGGCAGCTAAGGTTCCTGTGCTCCGACTGGGGCTACTGGTGGATCCTTTGTGGATGCTCGTGTGGGTGCTCTGGCTATACCACGTAGACATCCTCGGCTTCTAGCCCGACCCCAGCCCCGGCCCCTTCCTTGGCCCCGACCTCTGGCAGCTCTAGTAAGGAGCACGGGTGCCTGGTCATCTCCAGTTTTACGTGTCCTCGCCATCTGTGTTGGAATAGAATAGAGAAGTTTACAAGTTCGGAGTCAAAAAATTTCACAGGACAAGGAATCAAAAGAAGTGAAATTTTTTCTAACAGTTCCATAGCCTCCCGAAGATAAATACAGACGTGTCCGTAACGATCCGTGAGTCTCAAATAAACTGGCTTATGACTCACAAAACCTATGAACTTAGAGCTCTTATACCAACTTATCATGACCCAATTTACCCTCTGAAAGGCACCGCGGCGGTACCTAGTCTCCATGACTAGGTAAGCCTAATATTGCAGAAAAATACAAAAATGAAAACATAAATCTAAACCACTAACATCAACGGTAATGAAGTAATTGATAGAAATGCCGCTCGGCTTAAACAATAACAACTCCTAAAAAGAATACATAATAAATCTTCCCAAGACTCGGAACATTATAAGTCACAATCTTTTAAGAATTTACTAACTGTTCTATACATCTGTATTTAGGAGTAGTACAAGAAGAACTACATAAAAGATAGAGGGAGGACTCTTAGGTCTGCGGGCGTGGTAGATATACCTTGAAGTCTCTGTAACAGTAGCAGGTGCACAACTAATAGCGAGGTTAGAATGATGTACCTAGATCTGCAAATGAAAATATGTGCAGAAGAGTAGCATGAGTACACCATAATGGTACAAAATAAGTTCCAAGCCTAACCTCGGTAGAGTAGTGACGAGGTCAGGTCAGAGCCTTACTGGTAAGTATATATAAAATAAGACAGAACAAAATATCGCAGTACAATAAAAGCCTGAAATGTAACAAGAAGGAAATAACAAAAACCACAAAGAACAATGTACAGAATAACAACAGGGGATCTCCCGAGATATCATCTCGTAGTCCCAAAAGTAAATATGTAGGGTGATCTCACGGAATATTGTCACGTATTCCCAAAGTAAATATATAGGGGGAACTCCCAGAATACCGTTCCCTAGTCCCAAAAGTAAATGTGCAGGGGAATCTCCCGGGATACCGTCCCGTAGTCTCAAAGTAAATATATAGGGGGATCTCCCAAAATACCGTTCCGTAGCCCCGAAATAAATACGCATCTCAAACAAAGAAGATAGCACCTATAACATGAATTCCTAAAGTTTAGACTAAGTACAAGTCAAGGAAGAAGCATGAGTTTCACTAAGCATGCTGCATAGAGTTCAGATAAGCATTTAAGACACGTAGACATGCTATTCTAGGCTAAACAGAATAATTACACATACTAGTATAACTCAATTAAAGTGAAATATAATATTTCTCAGTGTAAAATGGAGTTTTACAATAATATTCCATGTACACACTTGTCACTCCAGGTACACGGCGCCCACATATCACAAAGTACCAAATCCTATGGGGAGTATCCCCCCCCCCCACAAGGTTAGGCAAGTCACTTACCTCGAACCAAGATCAATCAACCGCTAACAATACTTTTACCACGAATATCCAACTCTTAATGGCCCAAATCTAGCCAAAATCAATTATATATCATTAATAACCTACAAGAAACTAATCTAGATAATGAAATCAAAGCTAAAGCAAGAAATTAGAAAATCGCCCCAAAAAGTCCCCCCCTCCCCCGGGCTCACGTCTCAAAATCGGGTAAGGGTTACAAAATATGAACATCCATTCACTCACAAGTTCACTTGTACCAAAATTATCCAAATCTGATATCACAACCCAAAATCTCAGTTGAAGAACTTCTTCCCATTTTACCCAAAATTTCACCCCAAATCCGAATTTAAACGATGAAATTAATGATAGATTAGTGGGATATAATCAAAATCAAGTATAGAATCATTACTCAATTGATATATATGAAAATCCCTCAAAATCTCGTCTAAATCCGAGCTCCCAAACTCAAGGTTTGATAAAAATGGCCAAACCCTCATTTTTGAAATGTTTAACTGCCCAGTGATTCCTCATTCGTGATCGCGGAAATAGCCTTGCGATCATGAAGCACAACTTCGCTACCCTAGAATTTAACCCTACGTGAACACGTAAAACTCCATGCGAACATGATTTACTGGTTGTCAGACTAAGCGATTGGTAACAACTCTCCACATTCGCAAAGAACAACACTTGAATTGCACTGCTATCTCACTTCATCTTCACGAACGCGGCCTAGCCCATGCGTTCGTGATGCACAGCTTGACTAACTTACATGATCGCCTCTCCACCTTCGCGAACGCAAACAACAACTTCATCTAGCCTCTCGGATTCCTTATGCGGTCACGAGACCTCTCTCGCAAATGCGATGAAGGAAAGTTTGCAACAAAAATACCAGAAAATATGCTATCTTCCAAAGTCCAAAAATAATCCGTTGAGCATCCGAAAAATAACCGAGACCCTCGGTACCTCAACCAAATATACCAACAAGTCCTAAAATACCACACGAACTTAGTTGAGCCCTCAAATCACATCAAACAATGGTAAAATCACAAATCATCCTCCATTTCAAACTTAATGAATATAAAACTTTAAATTTCCAAAACTGATGTCGGAACCTATCAAACCAGGTCCGATTGACCTCAAGTTTTGGACAGTAATCATATTCATCATTATGGACCTATTCACACTTCCGAAATAGGAATCCGACTCTAATATCAAAAAATTCACTTTCGATCAAACTTTTGAAAAATACAACTTTCGCCATTTCAAGCCTAATTTAGTTGCAGACCTCCAAAACACAATTCGGACACGCTCGTAAGTCCAAAATATTAAATGAAGGTAATAGAATTGACGAATCTCCATTCCAGAGTCATCTTCACATAGTTCCGACTACGGTCAAAATTTTAGAGCTTAAGCTTCCGTTTTAGGGTCTAAGTGTCCCAAAACACTTCGAAACCAACACCTTCTGAAAAGTCACATAAGCATAAAAAATACGGGGGAAACAGTAAATAAGGGATCAGGGCTATAACTCTTAAACAACCGGCTGGGTCGTTATAATCGAGTAAAAGCCCAGGGATGTGACATCTACCTATGTGTAAACCTAATGGGTATACTAAGTTAGTGATTGTTTGTAGATCGGGGTATACTATGACTCTCAATTCTCAAGTACTCACTCAATACCTCTCGGTTATAGAGTGATTATGCCCAAATTAGCTTTTTCATGTCCAAATGGTTACAATCCAAGCAATTGATATGAATCCAAGTCAGATTTTCCCTATCGCTAGTTCAAAACCTTTAATCAAATCAGCCAAAACCTTAACTAGCTCAATTTCTTGTTAGCCAATTTGATTAGGTTTCTCTTTCTCAAGTAAGAAATAAGTCAAATAGGCATGAATCAATGTTTTCAATCATTAACTCTAGATATAATGCATAAATCAGGCTAAATAACAAACACTTAATCATAAACAAGTATTAGAATTAACAACCCATAATATTTACATATTAGGGTTGGGTCACAACCCATAGTTAAATAGTTACTCATCCTAGAAAGCATAAAAACAAAGTAGAAGAACTAATTAAAGTCATAAACTAAATTAAAAGGTCTTGTTCAATTTTGATAACTAATTTCCCGGAAGGGTAAAATATCACCGCTATAGCTGCTAGAATACAAAACTTGCTTTAAAAAAGTGTTTCTCGTATATTTATAGTGCCTACAAATTCGCTGACAAAAATGTCGTTCGTGAGGTTTTGAGGCTGCACAATTCTATGTGTGGACTGCACTTTTCTTCTCCTCTGGAAATGTAAGGAAATCTGTGGCCGCATAAATCCATCTGTGTCTGTACTTCAGCTTTTGCGATCGCATATTTGAATTGCGGACCGCACTTTCATGGGGCTTCACATTTGGTTTTTTGCACCTTCTCTGAACTTGTAAAACTTTGTTAGTGCGACCAACTTTTGCTACCGCACAATTTGGTGTGTAGGCCGTACTTTTACAAAGCTTCTCTGAGGCTTCAGGGATTCTTCTGCTGTCACACTTCTATTTCTGTGGTCCGCGATCTTCTGTAGACCGCACTTCTGCTTACACTTTTCCTTTTTGTCTTTTTGAGCTGGAATACTCCTTTTTGAGTTAGATTTCTTCGTTAAGCTCCAATCCTCCAACATGCCTGCAATTTACATAATTTCATTTGATTTGGAAACAATTATCAATAATTTCGAACTAAACCTAAAGCATGATGCACTCATAAGTGGTTAAAATCCACACTTATCAATGCCGGAAAAATCTCGGATCCTAGCATCGGTACTGGATCTCCTATTGGATCTAGCGGGGGTTCTAACTTTTTTCAACAACAATTTTATCCTACTTCTAATACTATATTATGTCCCTAAATAAAGATAGAGATGGTAAAAATTTAGCAAAAATGGTCGATGTTTGTGGCTTACCTTTTACTTTTCCTTTTCACCCTACATTTTTGCATTATATACAAGAAACATATAGTCTTCTTTTCAAGGTTTTCCTAAGACCACAGTTAGAAATGATGTTTTTCAACATCAAACTGAATATCTTCAGTATATTCGTTATGTATTTTTTTACTTAGACTATAAAGTGTCTATCACATTTGATGTAGGTCGTTGTCCTAATGGTAATGATTAATTAACTATTACATCTCATTGGGTTGATCAACACTGGAAAATGCAAAAACGTATTATTAGTTATAAATTTGTTGATTCAAAACACACTAGAGCATATATTACAACTAGTGTTCTACAAATACTTGAAGTTTATGGGATCATTGATAAAGTTTTAATTGTCGCATTAGATAATGCTACTACTAACACAACTACAGTAACTAGCTTAAAAGCTAGACATTGTGCAATTAATCTAGCAAATTTTCTGTGACGACCCGGCTAGTCGTCTCATGAGTTACTGCTCTTATTCCCCCATTTCTGCTTCTTTATGCTTTGTTTGTCTGTTTTGTGGTATCGGGTTGGTCGGATCAAATCCGAAATGATTTTGGTAAGGTTTGAGATACTTAGTCTTTTTGGAGTGAGTTTAGGTTGGAAAAGTCAATTGGATGTTGACTTATGTGTTAGAGGGCTCGGATGTGAGTGCTGATGGTTATGTTAGCTTTGGGAGGTGATTTGGAACTTAGGAGTATAATCATAATTGGTTTTGGAGATTCGGAATAGATTTAGGCTTGAATTGGCAAAGTTAATATTTTTGGCGATTTTCGGTTGGTAGGCAAGATTTTTATATAAGGGTCGGAATGGAATTTCGAGAGGTGAAATAGCTTTGTTGTGTCATTTGGGATGTGCGTGCAAAATTTCAGGTTATTCGGACGTAGTTTGGTTGGGTTTTTTTTATCAAAAGTAGAATTCGAAAGATGTTAGAAAGTTTGGCTTGAATTCGATAGGTTTTGAATGATTTGATGTTGTTTGAGGTGTTTTGAAGATTGGAACAGGTTTGAATAAGGTATTAGGATATGTTTGTGCTTTTGCTTGAGGTCCCGGGGGTCTCGGGGTGATTTCGGATGGTTAATAGAGAAATTTGGATTTTTGTTGCAGCTGCTGAATTTGCTGCTTGTGGTATTTTCGCACCTGCGGGTTGGGGACCGCAGGTGCGGCACCGCATAAGCGGAGATTTGGTCACAGAAGCGAAAGAGGGCCTGATGAGCAACGACCGCAGAAGCGGTTAGGGTGGCCGCATCTGCGGAATCGCAGATGTGAAAGGTCGATCGCAGATGCGATTTGCGACTGGTTAGTGATTTTCACACAAGCGGATGAATGACCGCAAATGCGGTGCCACAGAAGCGGGTACTGTGCCGAAGATGCAAAAATGTCTAGGCAGAAGGTATAAATTGTGTCCTTCGCAAATTTTGAGTTATTTCATCATTTTTATCTCGCTTTAGAGCTTTTTGGACGATTTTAAACAGGGATTTCAAGGGAACTTCATTGAGATAAGGAATTTGGATTTAAAACTCATTCCTATGCCATTATTGCATAAATTAGAGCTAGAAATTATGGAAATTAAGGGTGAAAATTGAGGAAACTAGGGTTTAGTATTTGAGACCTTTGCTTGGGGATTTGAAGGACCATTTGTGGTTGGATTTCTGAACTTTTGATATGTATGAACTCGTGGGGATATAAGGAATCTATTGGTGTAAAAATTATCAAATTTC
>MU678443.1:6674-20628 GCA_026770625.1 Nicotiana glauca
TGCTATAAGTGCAATGAAAGAAAAGTTTAAAAAATATTTTTTCCCTATCCCCCCTATTTTTGGTGTTGCTGCAATGTTAAATCCTACAATAAAATTAGGAGGTCCTCACTTTTGGTACTCCAATATTTATAAGAGTTTAAATCTTTCAATTGAGGAATTTGACTCAAAATTAGTCATCATATCATTACCCGACTACTCTTTCATCCTTCCCGAGTAAAGAGGGACATCTGTTGATACCCAAATTTTCTCTATGTATTTTATATGTGCTCAAAATATTCTCAAAATAGTATGTATATGCATATATAGGCATACCCAAGAGTTTTGGTATTTTTTCTTTTTTTTTTAAAGATTTTTAAAATTAATTTGTTGTCTATTTTAATAATACAAAATTCAATAATTATTTCTAGACTACCATTTTTGGGTGAATAATTTATTTTATTCTCATATCTATACTAAGGTATAATTAAGATGATTTTTGCATATTTTTATAAAAATTTATTTGGTATTTTAAAAGCTAAATTGCTATAATTGCAATTATAGCCTATTTTTTTGATTAACAGTATTTTACAATTGCAAAATCACTCCCAATATTTTTTAATTAACATTTATATGTTATTAATTGATTTAGTGCTTTTAATTGGTTTTTAAAACTATTTAACTATTTTTTTTAAATTAAAAGGGAAGAAAAGGTTGTTTAACATTTAGCCTCGTTCATATCAATTATAACCCCTTTACATTTCAATTTTAACCACAAATTGAACCCCCAATTTCAGCCCAAAATTCCCGACCCATACCCAACTTAATGACCCGGTCTAGCCTTGATCTAATCTGAGCCGTTGATCAAGTAAGATCAGCGGCCCAGGTTTTATTTCAAAAATTAAAACCTAAACGACCCTCCCAAACCCCTCACTTCAGACTCTCTCTCTCTCTCTATGCTAACGTTTGCTCTACCTTCTCTCTAGAAACTTCTAGTTCTCTCTCTTGTCTCCAATGAAGCCACCGCCTCTCCGGCCACCTCCATCCTCACTTCTCTCGACCACTAGTCGTCGTGGAACTATATCTTGTTAATTCCCTCTAGCTTCGAGACTCCAGAAGCCTCCACCATACAAGATGGTCACCGGAGGCCTTGCCTGGCTTGTCTCTGGCCTTTCTCCGATGGTTTATGGTCCGATGGTACTACGAACGTCATTATTAACAAGTTTCACAGCCAGGTTCCTTATCTCTCACCGATTTATTACGAAACCCTAATTTCTGCCTAGGTCTCTTAATCTCTGTCCTTTAGAAATGATTTCTAACTTATTCTTTGTGTTTTACACTCCTCTCTACTCGATTTCTTCGATTACTCAAGTTTTTCAACGTTTTGTTCTTCTTTTCAAAACTAGGGTTTCTGAAAATACTTTTCTTCAAAATGCTTTATGGTTTTAAGTGTTTAACCCCATGTGTCTATGAGTCTTTACAGATTTTGTTGGGTTCTTCCTTAACCCTAACCAACCTATGCTAAAACCCCCAATTTTTGAAACTTTGTTTGGATTCTGCACTCGTCTGTGTTATTTGATACATGCCTATGTTTTGTGCTTTGATTTACATGATTACTTCTTCTTTTAATTGGAATATCTTGTGATTTTGCCCTAGTATGCCTCTATTAGGGTTTCAGATTTGATTCTTTCCGTTTATACTTGACTTATTTGCTTATTTATGGAAATCTATGTTATTTCCTTTAAATTAGTGTTATTTTGATTCTTCGATTCACTGAATTGTCATGGTAATACCTATGTGCTGATTCTCGATTATTTCCATATATTTGCAACCTTATTTAGTTTCCTTACCTTATTTGATTAACCGTGTTACTTATTGATTCTTCGCTGATTGTTTCCCTAATTGAACCCTTGTGTATTTACCCTTAACTGTCTACTCTGTACTTAAGTCTTAGTTGATTTTCTTTCCTTAAATATGTCATGCTTTTTACCGTTGGCTAATTAACCCTTAATTAAGGGAAGACTTGCTGATTTTGTGCCTGACTGATTCTGTGACTTCCTTAATTGTTGAAGACTGATTTCCTTTACCATATTTTTTATTCTGCTCTCGACTACTATATATACTCTCCTCTCTTCTCACTTCCGAAAAAGAAAAAAATTCATTGCTCTGAACTCTCTCTTACACACAAAACATACTCAGTGTTCTCTCTTATTTTCTACACAACCTCTCTCGCTTTCCTTGTTGACTACTGATTACTCAGTCGACTGAAAGCCAAGCCTGAGTGATTTAGGCTGCTTTATTGTTCTTTACATTGCTACCTGCTTTGGTCTGCATACTGTTTCTCACTTTCTCTGCATACTACTGCTCACTACTGCTCTATATTATCTCATCCTCGACTGGTATGCCCTCTATTTGATTTACAGCTCTCAAAACAACATGTTTTTATACATACTGCACTTTATTCTGTTTCTTTTATGCTTTTAATTATGGTTCTGTTGTTCTTGTTGTAACTAGCATGTCTCTGTGATTTTCCTTTCCCTTTAGTCTGATGTGTCTTTGGCTTTCCCTTGTGTGATCCACTATGACTTTTTTTGATTCCTATGAAGCTAGCATGCTTGTTTTGTCTATGTGCTTATCTTTCCTCTTATACCCAGCATGACAAATGTTTTCTTATATGTTTTCATCCTCTACCTAACATTTATCCCTACAAACTTGTACCCCTCCACCTAAGTGTTATATGATCTAATGTGTGACTCTTTCTGACACTTAATGATGTTGGACTTTAGCATGAACACTATGTGATAACTATGCTGTAACTCTAGTCTAAGGGCTAATTGTGTATAAGTTTACTTTTGTCGTGTTATTTATCTGTCCCCAGTCCCTATCCCTACTTGTGTTTGCTTCCTAAACTCTGCATGTCTTTTGAGTTGTGATTGTCCTGTTTCTTTCCTTTCTTTTTCAAAACTTGTTTTTTATAAAACAAACTCCTAGTTGTCTCTGGAACTATTTTCTTCAAAAACTGGTATTTCAAACCCAACTCTTTTAAACTCTATCACACCCTCACAATTCTTAGAAAGTAGGTTCTGCCCCCCTTTCGTGTAAGCATTGCTTTGGGTATCTCTGAATACCCACTGAACTCTGATGCACAAGGCTAGGAGTTCCACAATGCATTTGTTCAATTTTTGATAGTGTTTTGGTACTGGTATTGGCCAAGGACCCCAATGGGCCCTTAGGGAGCTTTGCCGCACCCAAACCATGGCAAAGGGCTGTGAAACTCGAAAGAAGTGAGGTTGGAAGAATTGGGCCTGGTTGAAGGCTCCCTATATAGTAGCTTCTTATTTTATTCTTCATTATGTAATTCCGCTATCATGGTTTGTAATAATTTGTAAACGAATGATTGGGGGCTATAGTGAAATGGGTGGGGATCATGCATGTTTGGTTTAATTAACGGGTAGAAAACATGTCTATAGGGCTTTACTTACTTATTTGTGCAATACAAACCATGTGTAGGACATGCATCTTGCATATAGATATCCTGTTTAGGCTCTTTACTTTCAGATTATTATACTCACTTTGTAATTAATTAGTAATTAATAAACAACTATTTAAAAAAATTGCTTCTGCATTTAGAGACCATGTTTAGGAGCTTATGTGCATTAGATATCATGTTACTTAGGACTTTTGTTTCATCTGGGTTGTAATTACTGAACGCCTCACCAATTGCTTATTTAATGACACAAGTTTGGGCTAAACCGCGTCTTCTTTTTAAAAAAAAAACTGGATTAATATGCATGTTCAACTTTAAGGTAATTAGGCATTGAATAAGACACACCTAGGCAATCTTTAGGCCTAATACAAATCGATTAATCATGCTTCAGACTACTCAGCCTCTTTTAACTTATGAACTCCAACCTTTGTTTGCTTTTATAAAATTTATTTTGTTAAAACTCCAGTCCCATTTTTATAACCTCGGAATCATGCCTCTGTTTATCATGCTTTCTTACTGAATTGTTTGCTTGTCCAGAATCGTGCTTTGGTAGGTTACTAAAATACTACTACTATTTTCGAAGTATGTTATAAACAAGTTTATCTATACCTTTTTACCAATTCCTGAACTGCTGCAACTTACTGCCATCTTTTATTCACCTTTTTGAAAATCGGACATTCTTCAAGGCACTTAGTTTTAAATCTTATGCTTCTTCTGCAATTTATCTTCTCCGACCTTCCTGTTTTGAACTCTTTTTAGACTTTAAATGTGTTTGAGACGTGCTAATTACATGTTTATTTGTAGAGGGATTTGTGAGCCTCTTATTCGCTTTTGCATGTTCCCCTTTATGTGAAGTCCTACTTGTTATGTATGTCGCCTACTATTTTGTCCTTTAAACCTGAGGGTTCAGCCTAGACCTTGCCTTATAGAAATAGTGGTCCTAAATACCCTCTAGGACTTATAGTACGGGACGAGTAATAGCACGCAATAAGCATTTGTGACCAATCCACGCGTTCAAA
Organism: Nicotiana glauca; assembly: GCA_026770625.1. Taxonomy (NCBI): domain Eukaryota; kingdom Viridiplantae; phylum Streptophyta; class Magnoliopsida; order Solanales; family Solanaceae; genus Nicotiana; species Nicotiana glauca. The sequence continues at coordinate 11,157 of MU678443.1, forward strand.
TAACCTTTACGGGGTGGGAAGGGTAGACATGGAGATGATGATCGCACGATAACACTATGTGTACGATTGGTTGCCGGTGTTGTGTGGATGATCCATGTGCTTTATAAACCTAGGACCCCCTCTCCTTTATATAACTTAGTTTAATACCAATAAATTTTGTCTTTTCTACTACTTAAAACTCTTAATTTTATTGCATTATCCCTTCTAAATTCCCTTTTACTTACTCAATGGCCTGACTAATTTTCTGCATTTAGATCCTCCCTTCAACAAATTATAGATTTCAACATGCTTGCTACATACCTATTTGCAACTCTTATGTGTAAATTTATTTGTATACTTGTTTACATTAAAGTCACAACTTAGCATGGCCGGGAACCACACTAGTGGATCTTGAGGGGTGCCAAACACCTTCCCCTCGAGATAATTTCTAGCCCTTACCCAAACTCTGGTTTTCAAATTCAAAACTCTCAGTGTCCTAATGCACTTAATCATTAGGTGATGACTCTTCAATTCCAAAAACCCAATTCCCAAACGGGAATAGAGTTGTCCTCCCAAATGTCGTAAATCTGATTTCGCTTTAGGAAAAGGGGGCATCGACGATGCCCGCTGAGGTCTTGGAGCTCAAACCGGACCTGAGGGCGTGGTCTCGATAGCTCTGAGGATGGGTGTTTTGGTCGGACCTTGATGCGATAGGCTCATGGCTTCGATCCCGATTCCTTACAGTCATGTCCTCGCTTCGTTTGCCTTACCGGAAAATAGGGGTATTCATTAGCCTCAGTTTTACCCATTGATGTTTGGGTATAATTATTTATTTTTAGTGCATTACTTACCTTAAATTTATGTGCTTTAATGGTAAATTATAATATATTTGTGCTTAATTGAGTTTATTTTATTTGTAGGTACATTAAGACGGAATTGGGAGCAAAGTAGAGATTTTATGTGTATTTTATGCACTACAAGAATGGCTTGTGATCATTTAACGATAGAAAATATTATGATATCATGATTGAATATTGATTGAAGACAAATTTATTCAAGGATAATGTGTGCAAATTGATGTGAGATGAAATTGGAAAGCAAAAGAAAGAAATGAGAGTGTTAGGCAACTAAAACTAACAAAAGACTTCCAAATTGAAATTGAAGAATGAGAAACGAAGTAACAGGCGTAGCAAGCTATTTAGCTATTTAGATCGCGTTAGAGTAGGCGACGCGAGGGCTACAGCAAAATGGAGCTCGCGTTTGAGCTCACTAGGCGCGGTCTGTCGCGAGGCGATGCGTGTTTCAGGTTTTAAAGTTTATTTTGTCTCTTTTTTGGTTTTGAACTTGGTTATTTCGCATAGGTCTTTTCCCTAAAAATATAAATAGTCATTAAATACCATTTTTAGGAGGTATTCGACCTAAGGAGGAAAGAACACAGTAGGAGCTAGGTGGAGAATTCTTCTACGAGTTTGTCACTTCCTTCTTCTAATTTCTATTATCGGTTATGAATTCTAGTATTATAGTTATGCATACTATTATGAATAGCTAATTTTTTATCTAGAGTTTTGATAGAACCTTTTATAGGATAAATTCTTTTTATATTTTTATATAATTGAGCTGTTGAATTTCTCTACTTGTTCAACTACGTGTTTATTATTGTTGATTGAATGACCATCAATTGACTATGCCTATTTAGTATGTACTGCTTGGAAAATGGTACATATTTAGGTAGTTGTTGAACAAAATCACTCCTAACGTATGTGAGGAACCAATACGAAGGGTTTAAAGGTGGGATTAGGAATAACGAAACCTTGGTGAGATCTTAGTGAGCGGTAAACTACTGCCAGCTATCTTAACTCGGAAGAATATATCTAGTAAATTATGGTAGTTGCTTGGAAGAGAATTCTAAAACCCAAAGTACTCACAATCGGTAGAGAATACTTAGGAGAAATTATAGAAGACATAACAGTAAGGATTCTGACAATTGGAGAAGTCATAACTCTAGACCTCCTTTGACTTGTCTCAAATTTCATCTTTGTTAGTTGATAATTTTAATGCTTTATAATAGTTGTTAGTTAATTAGTCAGAAATAAACATTCTCTATAAATAGGAAATTATTTGGACTTGTATTTCTTAGCAATATTGAACAACTGTAGCTAACCTTAGTTCTCTGTGGGATTCGACTCCAGACTTGTAAACCGGATTATATTTGCAACAACCTCTTAGTAATTTTTATAAGGCGTAGTTGGGTGTAATAAAATTTTAGCGCCGTAGCCGGGGAACTAAGGATGTAGCTGTAGGGTACATATTGCTAGGTTTCAAGTTTGAACTTTTTTTTGTATTTGATTTTTTTAATTTTTTATTTTTCTTGTTGATTTGAGAAATAAGGCATCTTGGAATTATGAGACTTTTGATGTTGGTAATTTTACTATTGATCTTCCTTATGTTTATTGTGGAGAAAACCACCCAGGGTAAAATTATCAAAATATTTTCGAGAACGAGTTATGTGCACCAACTCAATCTTATGTGTGTAATGTGTGTGATATGTGTGGTGGTCAAGATAGTCACTTTCATGGTTGTACTTATATTTCTTATCTTCTTCCAATCCCTTACTTTGATGTTTATTATTTTTCTTGTGTAGTTAATAGGAATAAAGAACCCAGGGATGATGACCTGAAAGAGATCAAGGATATGTTGAGGTGCCGTGTGGAAAAAATAATGAAAAACAACCGCACGTACAAAGGCAAGATGCTACTATTTGCAATCTGGAGGCACAAATGAATTAACTAGTTGAATCATTTAATGCTCAACAAGCCAATATTGTGAATAGTAAAAAAGGAGAGCATGAAGTAGATGCTGAAATTGAGGTGCAGGTAGAGGAGGTCCAAGTAAAAAAATCAACAATCTAACCAACTAGAATTTGAGGATGTCGATGTTGAAGAGGTATTACTAAAGTCAACCAGAGACATTGCAGATACAAATTTAGTTGACTCTAGTGTGATTGGTGTTGAAGCGTTAAAAATCTTGAAGTTCATGTATTTGAGCGCGTTGGACCTACATTATATTCAGACGTAAAAAGAAAATTGATCTGTATGAGCCAATGCAAGAGTTAAAGAAAGAGGTAGATGAGCCCTATATTCTGAAATTTTCAAGGCCGTCTAGGCAAAATGACACTCCTCGGTTAAAAGCCAAAAAGTTCATATAATTTCATTTAATTTTTGGCTCGCAACAATTTGTATCGCCTCAAGAGCATGATCATAGAGCCGAATCAAAACTTGGGGTCCAATTCATAAGTTCAAATTGGAGGCAGAAAGTGATTCACATCGTGCCGCAATGTTAAATCAAGCACTTGTTGGGAGGCAACCCAGCTTTACTGCTTTTTATTTCGTATTTCTTTTAATTATATTATTTTTGTAGTGTCTATTTTAATTTTATAGGAGCATGGAAAGCAAAGCTGTTGGAAGGATGCAACAATAAACCAGATGGTTGTAACTAAGTGTGAGGTATCCGCATGAAGGAACAAGCCTAGGAGAAGTCTGAGTACCCCACTAGCTGCTAGTGCTTCGGCTGTTGGCCTACCAGGAGTTTCTTTTACCCTCTTATTAGTTGTGGTGTGCATTGGGGACAATACATAATTTTAAGTGTGGGGTGAGGAGATTGTCTGGTTGACGTTCTATGTTATTTTAGCTGTGTTAGTTTATTGAATAATGTTTCTATTTTGAAATATGGAAAAATAATGAATTTTTCCCGACAATGGAATCTAGATGGCTTTTTGAGGGATTTAAGTCTAAAGAAAAAAAGACTTTCTTTATAGGCACTGTAGTAATTCTCCCTTGGTTTTCTTTGTATAGCGGTTCTTTTCCAAGGATTTTGTTTGAACCGGGTGTAGTTAGTTTTTTTTTGGAGTAGGATCCATTGTGATATGAATTAAATAGAAGCAATATCTTTTGACTTTGTTATACCTTGAGAATAGTGAGTACTTTGGTAGTGACGCTTATGCTCAGTTTTTTACTTTTGTATAATTACCTTAAATCGTATAATCTTAACTTTGCTTAGTTGTTTTTGTATAATCGTATAATCTTAACTTTGCTTAGTTTCCTTACTAAACCGAGTACCAACGTAAAATATCTTTATTGTCATACTATCATGAATAATGAGCCAGAAAACCCGCCATGAGATAACAAGAATAAAACATAAGGGAATACTCAACATATGATGGCCCAACATGATATACAAACTTATATATGTGACATACGGGCCTATAAGGCCGACATGACCATTAGTAAACTCAAAACATAGCCTGACAAGGCCATATAAGTATCCATACACCTGACATCTGTCTATAAGCCTCTAAGAGTACGTAAAATCATAAAGGTCAAGACATGGCCCCGCTATACCAATCAATACATATCCAAAGCATACTGACTAGATAGGAAACTTCGAATCAAGTGGAATGCACCAACACCTTCCATTGAGCTGATAGCCTACTAGGAGGACTGTCGACCTATCAATCGGGACCTGCGGGCATGAAACACAGCATCTCCAGGCAAAAGAGACGTCAGTATGAATAAAGTACCGAGTATGTAAGGTAGGAAAGCATAAACAAGAAAAGTAATGTAAAGAGAGATAGAGGGGATACAACCTATAACATCTGAGTACCTCTGGGGGCTACTGATATCAAATGCATAATACATATATATACATAAACTTTTAAAAACATTCGCCTCTATGGGCATCATCATAATCATATCGTATCCGAACTCATAGAGGACTCGATAAATACATACTCGACCATTATAAGGCTCGATAGAATCATATCCCGCCACGTGGAGCTCGGTAAACCCAACTGATCGGTGATTGCACAATAGGTGTCGTACCCGGATGACTATAGTACGACTCGGTAGGGTAAAATAGATACTACATATAATGCATGGTAGATTCATGGAATCACATTCTAAACCTTTCGGAGTGACTTAAGGTCGTTGCACCTTCGATTAACATTATGGAAATCTATACCCTCAATATGAACCTCAGTAGGATTCAAGGATCATGCACAATTGCATAGAATAATTTTATAAGGAAATAACAACATGTGCAACCTTAGTTGCTAGGAGTAGATCCATTATGAAATAGCATATTCATTTCACTTTAGATCATGCAAAAAGAAAGAAGGAAGTGACTTAACATACCTTATCACAATCTTTCCAATAACCAAGTTAAACTCGCCTCTTCGCACCTTAATCTACATCAATGATAACAATCATCAATTTATGAAAGGTACAACTATCGCACAACGAATGACAAGCTTATTTTGTATAAAAACGGGCAGCATCTCCCCTATAATCCTTACTTCCTGAAAATTCAAGATAAATCCAACAAAACAATAACAACATATATACATTATTTTCCAGCCTTATATTTGTGATGACCCAAAGGGTCATCACCTGTTTCCTTATTTGTTCCGTGCTTTTGAGGCCTTAAAAACCTCACTTTTACTTGCCTCGATTGACGTGCGCAATCCGAGCGTGTAGCCGGAAAGCTTTTATGTTGAAATGTGTGCATTCTGTGAAAAAACTGAAGAATTTTGATATTAATATGATTAAAGTTGACTTTGGTCAAACTTTCGGGTAAACGAACCCAGACCCGTGATGTGACAGTCTCGGAGGGTCCGTAGAAAAATATGGGACTCGGGCATGTGCCCGGAGTCGAAATCCGAGGTCTAGAACCCGAGTAAAAGAATTTTTCTGTTAAATTGTTTTTCTAAAATTATTAAGGAAAATAGAAATGAAAATTGATTAAAAGACTATGGTATCGGGCTCGTATTTTGGTTCTGACGCCCGGTACAGGTCTTAAATATGTGTTAAGCGCTTCCTGTGAAGTTTGGTCGAAATCGGACGTCGATTGACGTGTTTCAGACCTAATTATCTAAAGTTAGAAGTTTAAGAAGTTTAAAATGAAAATGATGGTTTTGAGGTTTGATTCATTGATTTTGATGTTATTTTGGCGATTTGATCGCACGGTGAAGTTCGTAGGGTGTTGTCGAGTTAGTGTGTGTGTTTGGTTAGGAGCCCCGAGGGCTCAGGAGTGTTTCGGAGGTGTTCCGGGAAGTTTTAGAACTTAGAAAAAGTTGCAGAAATTCTGCAACAGGTGCCCAGGCATTTTCTTCTTCGCGTTTGCGCCCTCTCTCCCGCGTTCGCGATGCCTTAGATTTTCCTCCTTCGCATTCGCATAGGTGTACAGTCCCCTTCAGCATGTTCGCGTAAGGCCTCACGCGTTCACGTAGGCCAAACTTTGGACCCCAGTATTTTTCCTCTTCGCGTCCGCACTTCTCCACTCGCGAACGCCATGGTTGTCAACTTGTGCCCTTCGCGAACGCGACCCTACTGTCGCGAACGCGTAGGGTAATTTTCACCCAGCGATTTTTAATTCATAAAAATAGAACCATTTTGGGACCAACTTCAAATTTCATAACTCCTTCTTCTCCACACCTCTTGGGGCGACTTTTGAAGTGATTCTTCACCAAAACTCCGTGGGTTAGTAATCATTTACTTGTTTCCTTTCATTTCCTTCAACATATATTGAAATCCTAGGCCTAAATCATGTAATTTAGGGTAGAAATTGGGGAAGAAGGGTAAAATTAGGGCTTTTCGATTTTCTTCGATTTAGACCTCATTTTGGGGTCGAACTTAAAAATAAATTGTATATTCGGGTTCGTGGGTAAATAGGGAATTTGATTTCGGGCCGAACCTCGTGTTTTGACCAAGCGAGCCCGGGGGACATTTTTGGAATTTTTGGAAGATAGCTTGGAAATTCATATTTAGGCATTGGTTTTAGTTTATTTAGCTATTATTAATATTTTAAGGTCATGATTTCACAGATTTGACCGAGTTGGAGCCGAATTCGAGGGGTAAAGCTACACTAGAGGCTTGAGTTGATTTTTGGAGCCTTTGATGTAAGTGTTTGATATAACTTTGGCTTGAGGGAATATGATTAGAATATTATTTACTAATTGCTAAATGTTGAGTACGGTGTATAGGCATGGTGACAAGTATCTATACACCAGTGTCTAGCATGACAGTGAGTCCTTATTGTGCTTATTCTGGTTTTGTTGTGAATCTTCCTTACCGATCCCTTAGACTCTACCGAGTTTGTCCGGTCTAGTCCGATTGGTAGGCTTCACGGAGAGTGTCATTCGAGCGGGTTTGCTTCCAGGAGTTCAGCCAGCGGTGGCAGATCAGTCGGGTACAGTGGCTCAGGCCTGGAGCGAATCACTTTTCAAGAGGCGGCCAATGTGGGCCGTAGAGTTGAGGTGGTCCTGCCACAACGAGGCGGTCATAGGTCGGATAAGAGTCCCCGTCATGCAGGCAGATACAGTGTTACCTCATCAGGAGGTAGATATTCTTATGGAAGAGGACATCCTCCCAGGCCTTTTCAGTCAGCTCGCCAGGTCACTTATGGTACTTCAGGTGGTCATTTTGGCCGACAGGGTCAGCCTCAGTTCTGTCAGCTGCAGCGTTCGTGTAGGTGTTATGAGTGTGGTGAGTATGGTCACAACATGAGCGTTTCCCCGAGGTTGAGGGGTGCTCAGCCGCAACAGATGAGGTCTTGCCATGCTTGTGGTGATCCGAGGCACATTGTCAGATATTGCCCTCGAGTTTATGGCAGCTTCCAGCATCAGAGTTCTCGTGCTATGATTCAGGCACCGGAGGTTCCACAGCCTGCCCAGCCAGCTAGAGGTGGTGGCAGAGGTGTTAGAAGTGGAGGTATAGGTCTTAGAGGTGGAGTTCAGGTTGCCAGAGGTAGGCTAGAGGCTGAGTCTTCAGGTGCAGACATTACAGGTACCATTATGATTTGTATTAGAGATACTTAAGTACTATTTTACCCTTGGTCTATGTATTCATATGTGTCGTCCTATTTTGCACCCTACCTGGTTATGCCTAGTGATGCCTTGGGTATTCCTGTTTATGTATCTACACCGGTGGGTGATTCTATAGTGGTCAACCGAGTTCATAATTCCTGTGAGGTAGTGTTTGAGGGTCTTGAGACCCGTGTTGATTTATTGCTCTTAGACATGGTGGATTTCGACGTCATATTAGGGGTGAATTGGTTGTCCCCGTATCATTCTATCTTGGATTATCATGTCAAGACCGTGACCTTGGCTTTACCAGATTTTCCCCAATTGGAGTGGAGAGGGACCTCGGGTCATGCCACCCGCAATGTTATTTCATATGTGAAGGCTCGACACATGGTCGAGGACGGGTGTTTAGGTTATCTGGTGTATGTTCGCGATTCTATCACATAGGTTCCTTCTATTGATTCTGTTCCTATTGTTCGAGAATTCCCCGAGGTTTTCCCTTCTGACCTGCCAGGTCTGCCGCCCGACAGGGATATTGATTTATGTATTGATCTACCCCAGGCACGCGGCCCATTTCTATCCCGCCATATCATATGGCCCCGCCAGAGTTGAAGGAGTTAAAGGACCAGTTGCAAGATTTGCTAGAGAAGGGTTTTATCAGGCCTAGTGTTTCTCCTTTGGGTGCGCCGGTGTTAGTTGTGAAGAAAAAGGATGGATCGATTAGGATGTGCATTGATTACTGGCAATTGGATAAAGTGACAGTTAAGAAAAAGTATCCACTGCCGAGGATTGATGATTGTTTGACCAGCTTCAGAGCGCAAAGGTGTTTTCAAAGATAGACTTGAGACCTGGCTACCACCAGTTGAGGATTAGGGCATCCGATGTCCCTAGGTCATTATTCCGCACTCAGCATGGGCATTATGAGTTTTTGGTCATGTCATTTGGGTTGACCAATGCCCAGCAGCATTTATGGAGTTGATGAATCGAGTGTTCAGGCCTTATCTAGACTTCTTCGTGATAGTCTTTATTGATGATATTCTGGTGTACTCCCACAGTCAGGAAGAGCACGAGCAGTACCTCAGAGTGATTCTTCAGACTTTAAAGGATAGTCAGTTATATGCCAAGTTCTCGAACTGTGAGTTCTGGTTGAGTTCGGTTGCATTTCTGGGTCATGTTATATCAGCAGAGGGTATTCAGGTGGACCCGAAGAAGATTGAGGCAGTCAAGAATTGCCCCGACCAGCTTCAACGATTAAGATTCGGAGTCTCTTGGGTTAGCAGGTTACTACCGCCGGTTTGTGGAGGAGTTTTCATGTATAGCAGCCCCGATGACCAGATTGACCCAGAACGGTGCCCAGTTCAGATGGTCAGACGAGTGTGAGGAGATCTTTTAGAAGCTCAAGACATCTCTGACTACGGCACCGGTATTGGTTTTGCCCACGGGTTCAGGGCCTTATACAGTTTATTGTGGTGCTTCCCGTATTGGGCTTGGTGCGGTATTGATGCAGGGTGGTAGAGTCATTGCCTATGCTTCGAGGCAATTGAAGATCCACGAGAAGAATTATCCGGTTCATAATCTAGAGTTGGCAGCCATTATTAACGCTTTGAAGATTTGGAGGCATTACTTATATGGTGTGAC
>MU678443.1:21939-38465 GCA_026770625.1 Nicotiana glauca
CAAAAGGAGTTGAACTTGAGGCAGCGGAGGTGGTTGGAGCTATTGAAGGATTATGATGTTACTATTTTGTACCACTCGGAGAGAGCCAATGTGGTGGCCGATGCATTGAGTAGGAAGTCCGCCAGCATGGGTAGTCTTTCTTATGTTCCGGTCAGCCACTTGCCTTGGATATTCAGGCCTTGGCCAATCGGTTTGTGAGGTTGGACATTTCTGAGCCTAGCAGAATGTTAGCTTGCACGGTCGCTCGTTCTTCATTATTAGAGCGTATCCGTGATCGGCAGTTTGATGATCCTCATTTGTGCCCTGAGAGACACGGTGCAGTGTGGAGGTGCCATGAAGGTGACTTTAGATGATGATGGTGTTTTGAGATTGCAGGGGAGAGTTTCTGTGCCCAATATCGATGGGATTCGAGAGTTGATCTTAGCGGAGGCCCATAGTTTGCGGTATTCTATTCACCCGGGCGCCGCAAAGATGGATCGGGATTTACTGCAGCATTATTGGTGGAGTATGATGAAGAAAGATATTGTTGCATATGTGGCTCGGTGTTCGAACTGTCAGCAGGTCAAGTATGAGCATCAGAGGCCTGGTGGTTTGTTTCAGAGGATTGAGCTTCCCGAGTGGAAGTGGGAGAGGATTATCATGGATTTCATTACTGGACTTCCGATGACTCGGAAGAAGTTTGATGCTATTTGGGTTATTGTCGATAGGCTGACCAAGTTAGCGCATTTTATTCCTATTGCAGCCACCTATTCATCGGAGAGGTTAGCTGAGATCTACATCCGGGAGATTGTTCGCCTTCATGGGGTGCCGACATCTATCATTTCGGACCGGGTTACGCAGTTTACCTCGCGCTTCTGGAGAGCAGTTCAGCGGGAGTTAGGCACCCAGGTTCAGTTAAGCACAACATTCCATCCTCAGACGGAAGGCTAGTCCGAGAGGACTATTTAGATATTGGAGGATATGCTCTGAGCCGGTGTCATTGATTTTGGAGGCTCGTGGGACCATTTTTTGCCTTTAGCAGAGTTCATCTACAACAACAGCTACTAGTCCAGCATTCAGATGGCTCCATATGAGGTGTTGTATGGTAGGCGATGTCGGTCTCCAGTCGGATGGTTTGAGCCGGGAGAGGCTCGGTTATTGGGTACAAATTTAGTTAAGGAGGCCTTGGATAAGGTCAAGATCATTCAGGACAGGCTTCGTTCGGCTCAGTCGCGGAAAAAGAGTTATGCGAATCGAAAGGTTTGAGATGTAGCTTTCATGGTTGGTGAGCGAGTATTGGTCCGTGTATCGCCCATGAAGGGCATGATGAGATTTGGGAAGAAGGGCAAGCTTAGCCCTAGGTTCATTGGCCCATTTGAGATCCTTGATCGTATGGGAGAGGTGGCTTACAGACTTGCCTTGCCACCTAGCTTGTCAGTCGTGCATCCAATGTTTCATGTGTCTATGCTACGGAGGTATCACGACGATCCTATCCACGTGTTAGATTTCAGCACTATCCAATTGGACAAGGATCTGTCTTATGAGGAGGAACCGGTAGCTATCCTAGACCGGCAGGTTTGACAGTTGAGGTCGAAGAGTTTTCCTTCAGTGCGTGTCCAGTGGAGAGGTTAGCCTACTGAGGCATCGACCTGGGAGTCCGAGCCTGATAAGCGGAGCCGTTATCCTCATCAATTTCCTGACTTAGGTACTTCTTTCTTTTGTCCTTTCGAGGATGAACGGTTGTTTTAGAGGTGGAGGATGTGACGACCCAAAGGGTCATCACCTATTTCCTCATTTGTTTCATGCTTTCGAGGCCTTAAAAACCTCACTTTTAGTTGCCTCGATTGGCGTGCACAGTTCGGGCGCGTAGCCAAAGAGCTTTTATGTTGAAATATGTGCATTCTGTGAAAAATTTAAAGAATTTTGATATTAATATGATTAAAGTTTACTCTGGTCAACATTTTGGGTAAACGGACCCGGAACCATGATGTGACGGTCCCAGAGGGTCCGTAGAAAAATATGGGACTCGGGCATGTGCCCGGAGTCGAAATCCGAGGTCTAGAACCCGAGTAAAAGAATTTTTCTATTAAATTATTTTTCTGAAATTATTAAGGAAAATAGAAATGAAAATTGATTAAAAGACTATGGTATTGGGCTCGTAGTTTGGTTCCGACGCCCAGTACAGGTCTTAAATATATGTTAAGTGCTTCCTGTGAAGTTTGGTCGAAATCGGACGTCGTTTGACGTGTTTCGGACCTAATTATCTAAAGTTATAAGTTTAAGAAGTTTGAAATGAAAATGATGATTTTGAGGTTTGATTCATTGATTTTGATGTTATTTTGGAGATTTGATCGCATGGTAAAGTTCGTAGGGTGTTGTCGAGTTAGTGTGTGTGTTTTGTTAGGAGCCCCGAGGGCTCGGGAGTGTTTTGGAGGTGTTCTGGGAAGTTTTAGAACTTAGAAAAAGTTGTAGAAATTTTGCAATAGGTGCCCTAGCATTTTCTTCTTCGCGTTCGCGCCCTCTCTCCCGCATTCACGATGCCTTAGATTTTCCTACTTCGCATTCGCGTAACTGTTCTCACGTTCGCGTAGGTGTACGGTCCCCTTCAGCGCGTTCGCGTAAGGCCTCACGCGTTCGCGTAGGCCAAACTTTGGACCCTAGTATTTTTCCTCTTCGCGTCCGCACTTCTCCACTCGCGAACGCGATGGTTGTCAACTTGTGCCCTTCGCGAACGCGACCCTACTGTCGCGAACGCGTAGGGTAAATTTCACCCAGCAATTTTTAATTCATTAAAACAGAACCATTTCGGGACCAACTTCAAATTTCATAACTCCTTCTTCTCCACACCTCTTGGGGCGACTTTTGAAGTGATTCTTCACCAAAACTCTATGGTTTAGTAATCCTTTACTTGTTTCCTTTCATTTCCTTCAACATCTATTGAAATCCTAGGCCTAAATCATGTAATTTAGGGTAGAAATTGGGGAAGAAGTGTAGAATTAGGGCTTTTCGATTTTCTTCGATTTAGACCTCATTTTCGGGTCGAACTTAAAAAGAAATTGTATATTTGGGCTCGTGGGTGAATAGGGGATTTGATTTCGGTCCGAACCTCGTGTTTTGACCAAGCGGGCCTGGGGGCATTTTTGGAATTTTTGGAAGAAAGCTTGGAAATTCATATTTAGGCATTGGTTTTAGTTTATTTAGCTATTATTAATATTTTAAGGTCATGATTTCATAGATTTGACCGAGTTGGAGCCGAATTCGAGGGGTAAAGCTACACTAGAGGCTTGAGTTGATTTTTGGAGCCTTTGAGGTAAATGTTTGATCTAACTTTGGCTTGAGGGAATATGATTAGAATATTATTTGCTAATTGCTAAATTTTGAGTACGGTGTATAGGCATGGTGACGAGTATCTATACACTGGTGTCTAGCATGACCGTGAGTCCTTATTGTGCTTATTCTGGTTTTTTCGTGACTCCTCCTTGTTAAATTGGTGAACCCTATATAATGTGAAGAGTATGGGAAGGAATTTATGATTTGTAAACTCTTTGGAGAGTTGGCTCGAATGATAAAGTAACTATTGAGTAAGAAATGAAAGAAAGAGATGTGATTATTCCCTTGCTGGGATGTTTACGTATATTGATTATCTCCCTCGCCGGGATGTGAAAGTTATTGTTATTGTTCCCTTGCCGGGATTTGACTGTTTACTTGTGTTTTCCCTTGCCGGGATATCTATTACTTTTGTCTATCCCCTTGCCCCCGTTGTTTGTGATTGCTATTTGGGTGAGGTTGAGTGATAAGGCACGATGGGTGATGCCGTGCACGATTGTTTGATTATTATGCACGAAGGAACATTCCGTGCCATGTTTGATTATTATGCACGAAGGAATATTCCGTGCCATGTTTTGATTGTATTATGCACGAAGGAACATTCCATGCCATGTTTTGATTATATTATGCACGAAGGAACATTTCGTGCCATGTTTGATTATTATGCACGCAGGAACATTCCGTGCCATGTTTTGATTATATTATGCACGAAGGAACATTCCGTGCCATGTTTAGATTATATTTGCACGAAGGATCATTCCGTGCCACATTTTGATTATTAATGCATGAAGGGACATTCCGTGCCATGTTTGGTTTATTACTCTCGTTGACTTTGTAGTTGTACTATTTCATTCCTTATTTATTTACCTTGTATTCTAAACTGCTACAGCCCCTACAGCATGCTCCCCTCCCTCTTGACTTGTTAAATTTCTATATTCTCTCATATTGCGTATATATATATATATATATATATATATATTTGAACTGCACAGGTTTGTTTGGTGGTCTGGTCTAGCCTCGTCACTACTTCGCCGGGGTTAGGCCAGGCACTTACCAGCACATGGGGTCGGTTGTGTTGATGCTACACTCTGTGCATCTTTTTGCACAGATCCAGGTGTTGGAGCAACATTTGAGTAGCAGTAACATTCTGGGAGTGAGCTTCCAGTCTAGGGACATTCGAGGTAGCCTTGCTGATGTCCGCAGGCTCGGAGTCCTTTCTATTTTTTTCAGTTTGTTATCGTTGTATCGTAGCAGACAGTTTTATGTTTCATTCAAACATTGTATTTAGTATTCTCTAGACGTTCATGAGTACTGTGACACCAGTCTTGGGTAGAGCATTGCTAAACTTCCGCATTTCTTTTAGTAAATTTTATTTGAGACTTCCACTTTATTGTTAAATGCTTTATTATTGTTAATGTTGTCGATGTTCGCTAAAAGAGGTAATTGACAATTGGCTTGCCTAGCTCCTATTAGTAGGCTCCATCACGACTCCCGAGGGTGGAAAATTCAGGTCGTGACAATATTACACCATAAAATACTATAAAGTAGCCTAATACACTCCAATCTTTTCATACACAAAACGACCACCATACTAGTGTCAAACGATCCAGAAATGTTATGATGAATGACCAGACCACCACCCTACATATATATTGTGTTTCTCAACACCCTTCCTCCTCCAAAAATCCACAAAACAGTAATAAAACACGCAGCCCAATAGCAATATAAAATAATCCACAAAATAGTCCGCTACAAGTGAATAACTCGAACTCACGGCTTCCGATCACCATTCCGTGAGTTCTTATAAGTATAGAACTACTTACCATGAACTTAAAGCAGAAAAATGGATGAAAGATAGAATTAAACGTACCTTATTTGATGGAGCTCTCAACCCTTATCTTGGTTCTTCAAACTCTAGGTTTAACTCCCAATTAGAACTTGAAAGGGAGAGAAAATCAATTAGGGTTTGTGGGTAATTTTTAGGAGGAAGTTTGTAGGGGTTTAGGTCTGGTTATTTGTTATATATAATGAGGTTTATATTTCAGAATATAAGCCCTTAAATGGGCTCGTTGGGTGACCTGAAATTGCCACTTTTGGGCTCTCATTTAACCAAGTGGTGACACACCTACTTGTCACCTAGCAGCCTGCGCAATCTCTCAAAACTTCATATATCTCTCTACTAAGATGTCTTATTGATAAACAGTTTAATGCGTTAGAAAATAGACTCATAGAGCTTATATTTTATACAGGGAACACCCCAAAACCCTAAGTATATTGGGAGAAAATTGCAGTTACATTTGACCTAAGTTTCAACATATTTATGAATGTAACTTGTGAATACCTTTTCCAACTTTTGTTCCACAACTCGCTTGACTTCAAATCATAACACACGTTCATCATACAACTAAAATAAATCATAACATAATCTCCTTATAATTTTAAACACCCTATTCTTTCCCCAAAAGTACATGTTACAACATTCCTGACTTGTCGACTTTTGACAAAACTTATTTTCTTCAATTCATTTAGCTTCTAAGCCTTCAAACCCTCTTGGTACTTGGTATTTATGATCTTAAATATTTGTAACCACCATTGTAACATGATTAACTTGATTTATGTACTTTCAAAGTTGATCTCATTTCTGAGCTTACATCAATTGCCTTACGAATACTCTCATGTACGAAAATATCGGTTATAACATCATTCCCCCATTTGGAACATTCGTCCTCAAATGTTGATTTATGCGCCTATTAGTACCATAACCCATAGCTCTTACAGATATTTTGATATTGTCCTCGCAATCTAGGAAACTTTTTTGTGTATAAATTCAAAGGCTAGGGCATTCCCCCTTTTAGGTCCCTTTCTCACACCACGACTTGTCGTTGGAATTCTTCAATTCACATAGTTGTTGTGACCTTCTATCATGCAGCATGTATGTACACCTATGTGACTCTTCTCTCCTACTTCTTTTAGCTTTTAGCCAATCTCTAGGCCCCACTTTTTGAATATATACAGAACTATGGCAAGTTATCCCTCTAGGCATATATAGTTGTATTGAAGTCCTTCGCTTGGTACGTTGTCGAACTTACGACTATTGTTATCTCTTGTTTCATAGACTTGTATATATATCCTTATGGCTTTACTACATCTAGGTTGGTTATACTATACCATAACACTTACTTCGGTTTATTATTAGCGAGGTTTCCTACCCAACTCCAGGTTACTCTCTCATTGCTTATCCTATATGTACAAATATAAGTCATTTATTGCTTCCTCCTTCCTATTCATCTTAAGAATAACAAACAAATTTCATCTCGTACGTTGGAACTTGTACCCATCTATTGTTGATTCACCTTAATGATCTATAATCTATCATTGATCACTTGAAACCTCTTTTGTAATACATGTCGTTAGGGCTCACGTTGCATCGAAGAACATCTGAATTTATTTTCCTGATCCACTTAAGGATGATACAATACTTCATTAACTATATTTCATAGCATTCCAACAAGATTCACCTTATGGGGATATTTTAATCCTGTACAATTCATGAAATCCCTTTTCTTTGAATCATCACCCAATCAAAGTCTAATGTCTTCCTCTTATCTATCATAACTACACCCTTATTCTATCACTAGGGCAACATTCCATCTTTTCAAAATTCTCCTAGTCTTAAACTCCTCTGAGTTCACTCATGCTATACTGAGATTTTTATAACTTTATTGAAACCATCAGCTCTCTTGTTGTGATGGGTTTAATCCTGAAGACTTACCTATTCTCATCACTTTCTCATTCACACTTTCTTATACTTACTCTTGTCTGGCTAAAACTTTGTTTCCTTATGTTATTCTGGAACCTCAAGCGAGACATCATATCATCTCTAACTCTTATTTTCTCTCTTAACTAGACCTCTCTATATCTGGAAACCGCATGCTGAAAAATATGCCACCGATGATACCATTATCATTTCTTGATACAGAATTGTGATGCTTCCAGCCATCTATCTGATATCTGGATTATTCGTAACCTTTTGTACTTGGGCATCTCGTACTTTCTTCACACGTACCTTACTTACCTTTAAATCTTGCATCATATCTTTTATCTCTTTCGTAACCTCCCTTCTACATAGGTGGAATTCACATCCACACCTTAAAGCTCTACTATAATCATGTGCATACACAATCCGATGAAAGCTTCATACTGACTTCTTATGAGGTTGGTACTATTTTAACTAGATTTATCGTAAAGCCGTTATATAATATGTTCATTGTACTATCTATTTTGTATCTCTGATATTTAGAGTGATTCTACAATGTTCTGAATCACGATTATTATACTCATCGGGGTTTAATAGTCAGACTCCTAATTCACTTTGCTGATGTAACTCTTTAGTTTCCTTCTCTATCTCAGCCTTTAAGTAGGCTTACTTTATCTTCTGATCTGCGACTCAGGGTACTAGTTATTACTTTAGCCCCTCGTCGACGCTATGGAACATCCATGATATAACCTTCTAGGAATTCAAGCTTTTGTCTGTGACGTGGAGTCAATTATTTCTTTTAACTTATACTGGAGTCGCCTATAGCTCTATCATTGTCAACATATATGCTGTATGGATAACACTCTAAAATCTTTAGTGTGTTCATAACGTAACTAACTTTGGGTCATAGATCGAATAACTCCTTTCGTGCCTTCTCAGCTTTCGTTAAAAGCAATCAATTACCTTTCTTCGTCGTTCTGCCACTTGTTGTATGAATATTTGTCTTATCTTAGTACCCACATATATTGGAATTTTGTGAAACTTATATGATTTTGAATATAACTTTGGATTTTACTTCTCGTTCCTTAGTTCCGACAGGTGCCACTTTGTTATGGAAAACATACAATGTCGTAATGAGACTATTGTTACAAGACCATTATTTATTTAGGTTACTATGCTTTGTTTGAAGCTTTCTTCCTTATTTCCTCAGCTAGTCTTTCATTGTAGTATTTATGGAAGACTCTCTGACTCTTGTAAAGATGTGAGCTTATCCCATCATATACCTGAAAAAAATTGTGATGTTCTTACTCACTTATAAATATCCTCAGTTATATACCTTCGTGCCCTTGTTATCGCAGGGTTACTTCTGAACTCAAAGTTTTTTGTCTCCCCAGTAGTACTCTCTTTTATTTCTGTAACACTTTTACGGCAACTATAACTACCTCAACTCCTATCTGAATATTTCTCAAAGATTACGATGTCGTATCTGTGAGACTGAATTCCCTGTGCTGGGGTTTATTAGGTTTTTCTTGCACGATCTGCTGAGTTATCTATATCCTCTTGTCTAGCCATAACTAGGCTCTTCCTGAATCAACTACTAAATACTCGTTGATCCGTTCTTATATCTATATTATGCATAATCTCTCTTGGGTTATTTTCTTTGACTTAACTTACCTCTCACACTGGATCCTTATGTATTAAGTGTCCATTCACACTTAGTATTAATAACATCCTGGTCGGGAACCCTTACTGCCTCTCCTAGACATCATGCTTGAATAATGTTCTGGAGTCGTAACATATCTGTAGGATCTGAATAAATGTTATCTCATTCATTTTGCCTTTTTATCGCATTCTTTTTTTACTATTCCATAGTTACATGAACTGCATAACTCCGACTTATTACCATGTCACACCATCTTTCCCCCCTCCCCCATTTAGGGGAGTACTAACGTCTAATGCTATAAAGATTTACCTATATATGGTTTACCTCTTCATCTTTGGCTTCTTTTCACGTCTTCACTGACTCTTACTCGCCTTGGGGTAATCCTTCTCTACTAGGGATAATTGAATTTTTTACGCGCGAGGGTGACACCTAATGTAACTGGCACACTTAGTCCCTTAAGCATAACTTTGCTCACATTGCTTACTTTAGGGAAGCGTCTTTCTGAATGACCTTTAAATCCGTTATCCATTCTATTTTTGTTGGAACATGGCCTCTGACGATCTCGACTATTATAGAATCCTCTGGTCCCTATCATGTTTGATTTTTTTGTTTACTAGCCGATGTTGATTTCTATTACTCCGGGGGTCTAACTTAGCTTTCTAGTAATCATGTTGGACTCACCAACTCATTTCTCGAAATAAGGATATGACTTTATGGCATATATTCTTTTATAGTCTCAAAGCATGTCATCTCTTGTCTTTTCCTTCACTTGACCATAGACTCTATCATCCTACCATTGTTTGATTTACCATTATCGCCCATTTATCATATCTTACTCATAATGCTTCATTTACTCTTTTCTTATTATCCTTCTAATACTTCTGTCTATCGCATTATTCTGGAAACTTCAAAAAAATATTGTTTCACCTTGGCTCCCCGACTCAATCCACCATTTTGGGTTACTCTAAACCAAATTGGATCCTAGTATCCCATATTTCTCTTAAACTATATGTTAGCTCCCACAGGGCATAATTGAGATGGGTGTGGCCAATTGTATATATCTTTGTTACCGTTGAAAGTAACTCAAAATATTTATACTTTTCTACCTGAATTGTAAATACTGATAATCTTCACTAACTGGGATGTCGTATCCTTTTTCACCTTGCTTCTTTACTTGTTGAAACTCGTATCTACCTTCTGATTCTGTTATTGCTTTTTACCATATGGATAGATAGATATTCATTCCCTAGGGTTCCTTATCAAGAATCTTACACGTCTTAGTACACACATGATCTACTGAAGACCTCATATTTACTCATCATAAGCATGATGCAAAATTAGTTCCTCTGATCAACTCTACCACAACGACATTCGATCTCTTACCAAATGTCTTTCTGGATGTATGTATCATTGTATTACAAACAAAATAAAATTTAGAAGTTTGAATTCTTAAAATTGAGCTCTACCACACGATCTAGAGTAAGAAGAAAGAGTGACAGTATCACAACCCAAACCAATGGACCGCGACGGGCACGTGGTACCTTACTCAACCGAGTACTAACGTAATGTATCTTTCTTCCCCTTGTTGCGTGCATACTTAGCTTATCTTAGCTCCCATGAATGCCAAAATTTCTGTACAACTCATATGATGTTCGAATATTTCTTTTGATTTTTACTTCACTTTCCCTAGCCACGGTAGATTCCTCTTTCTTATAGAGGACGTACAATGTTGTTGTGAAACTGTTGTTACAAGACCATTTCCTCTTTAGGTTACTGTGTTTAGGTTGAAGCCTTCTTCCTCATTTCCTTACCTAGTCCTTCACTCTGGTACTTAGGTAGGATCCTTTGACTTTTGTAAAGATGCGAGCTTATTATACCGTATTCCCGATAGAATTCTTGATGTTCGTGCTCACTTGTAATTATCCTTAGTTACTTACTCCACACTCATCTGCTCGTACGATTGCTTCTGAACTGAAGTATTGACTGTCTTCCCAGTGGAACTACCTTTTATTTCCTTAATACTCATACGGTACCTTTAACTACCCCAACTCCTATTTGAATATTTCTCAAGTATTACTATGTCATAACTGCAGGGTTAAATTCACTATGTTGGGTTTGACTATCTTTATCTTGCAGGACATGCTGTCTTGTCTGTATCCTCTTGACTAGCCATGACTAGGCTCTTCCTGAATCAACTAGTAACTACTCGTTAGCCCATTCTCATGTTAATATTCCACGGAATCATTCTGGGGTTATTTCCTTGGTCTTAACTTACGTCTCGCACTGGCTCCTTAATTGTCAATAACATATCGGGCAGGAACCCTTACTTCTTTTCCTTAACGTTGCGCTTGCATAATGTTCTGGAATCGTAGCATATCTGTAGCATTTGGGTAAGTGCAATCTCATCCCTTTCTCTTTTTTTTTATCGCATTCTTCCTTTTATCATTCCATATTCCCTCTTTAGGGGAATACTAAGATTTGGAGCTACGACGACCTTCCTATAGATATTTCGCCTTTTCATCTTTAGCATCCTTTCACATCATCGATGACCCTTACTCACCTTGCGGTAATCCTTCCGTACCAAGGATAGTAAAATTCCTTACTCACGAGGGTGAAACTTAGTATAACTAGCACATACAGTCCCTTAAGTTGAATGTTGCTCACATTGCTTGCTGTAGGGAAGCGTCTTCCTGAATGACCATTCTCTGAATTTCTTATGAATCTTCTTTTGTCATCCATTCTATTATTGGCGGAAAAAAATCTGAAATTCTTATGATGGTGACTATCATCAGTCATTCAATCCCTAATTTATGTTTAGTTTATCTTATTCACCAATCCATGCTGGTTCTATTACTCTGGGGTCTAAATTTTCCTCTTGGTAATCACGCTAGAGTTGCGAATTTATTTCTCGAAATGAGGACATGATTGTATGGCCTATACTCTTTTGTTGTCCTAAGGCCTGTCACTTCTCGTTTCTTCCTTCACTTGACTATAGATTTTGTAATATTGTCATCTTTAGATCTATTGTTATCATCCATGTATCACATCTAGCTCATAATGCTTCATTGACTCTTTTCTTATTTCCCGCTAACATTTATGCCTATCACTTTATTCTGAAAACTTAAACAAGACATTCTTTTGCTTTTTGTTTCCCTTTGCTCCATCCAATGGCTCTTCAAGTTGCTTAACGTTCTGGCTTTACTAGGGACGCGAGCCACACTAAGGTAATATTTATCCCTTCAAGGCTTATAGTGCATGTCTTTGTAGTACTCATATCTAACTGCACTATTTCAGAGTACACCATCTGGGTGTCTTATGAAGAGATCTATTAGCATATTTGCAATATCTTTCGGAAATGTCAACTGGCGCAAATAATTCATCCATTATATCTTCTTATACTTCTTCTATTAATCCCCATAGGGCATATCTGGAATGGGTGCGACCAATTGTATATTACCTTTGTTATTATTGAATATAACTCAAAAATCCTATATTCCTCTGCCTCAATTATAAACGTTGTTAACCTGTAATAACTGGGCGCCTCACACCCTTCTTCATCTTGCTTCTTCTGCTTGTTGAAACTTGTATTTACCTTCTTAATCTCTCATTCTCCTTCACCATAAAGATGGATAGGCATTCTTGCCTTAAGGCTTCTTATCAGGAAGCTTACACCTTTCAGCACACCCATGATTTGCTAAAGACTTCATATTTACTTATCGTCGGCATCATACAAAAATCCAATTCCTTTGACTAAGCTCTTCCACAACTATCTCTCTTTCCAACCTCCTTTTCGGATGTAGGCATTATCTTTATTACGAATAAAATAAAATTTTGAAACTTGGATTCTTATAAGTGAGCTCTACCACACGATCTAGAGTAAGAAGAAGGAGTGACAATCCTAAATGCCTGTAGCCTCCTGCTTATAAGTGTGGTGCACGACACACCCATAAATAAGATTGTACTAGAGACGGCTTGTAGAATTCCTAGGACAGAACTGCTCTGATACCACTTTTGTCACGATCCAAATCAATGGACCGCGACAAGCACCTGGTACCTTATTTAACCGAGTACCAACATAATGTATCTTTATTATTACATCATCATATACACGTGACATACAGTCCTAATAGGCCAACATGATCCTTTATAAACTCAAAACATAGGTCGACAAGGCCGTACAATCTGTCACGTACAAGGCATATGTCTACAAGTCTCTAAGAGTACATAAATATCATAAAGGTCGGGACAGAATCCCGCCATACCAAACAATACACTTCTAAATCGTACTAACCAAAAACACAACTTCGAAGAAAATGGAGCGCACCAACATCTTCCGCTGAGCTGATAGCCTACTTGGAGGGCTCTCGACCCATCTATCAGGATCTGCGGGCATGAAACGCAGTATCCCCAGGCAAAAGGGACGTCAGTACGAATAATATACTAAGTATGTAAGGCACATAAATAAGTACATAATAGACATATAAGAAATATAGAGTAATGGACTCAAACTGTATGTCTAGATAACTCTGTAAATTATAAATTACTTTTAGCGTCACGCATATGCGTATGAATGTCATGCCGTGCATAGGTACATGTTTCATAACATCATCAGCCCCTGAGGGCATCCCGTCATATCACATCGTCCACTGTGGGCAAAATCATCATCGTATACCAGCTGATCAGGTGGTGGTGCATATATAACGCCCTAACCTTTCCCATATCCCATATATATACCTTTATATATATATATATATATATATATATATATATATATATAACGTCATTTGAATACATACATATATACGCGTATATAACACCGTTTGAATCATATTTTAGCCATTATGGGCAATATCATCGCCATATACCAACTGATCAGGTGGTAGTGCGTATATAACGCCATAACCTTTTTCCATATCCCATATACATATATTTACATATATACATGTATATAGTGCCATCTGGTCATGGGTCAATGCAAATGTATGAAATGCATTGAAAATATATAATAATCTCAATATTCCTTTCGAATAAATTTTTTTTCCAACTGCATATTATTCTGAGACCCATGAGCAGAAGATAATAATATTTTTCATGTATATAGTGCCATCTGGTCATGGGTCAATGCAAATGTATGAAATGCATTAAAAATACATAATAATCTCAATATTCCTTCCGAATAAATTTTTTTTCCAACTGCGTATTATTCTGAGACCCACAAGCAGAAGATAATAATATTTTTCATGGGGAATCAAGAATACAAATACCCCTACTATTTCTATGAATAGAATAATTTATAGAAACTGTGTTTTTGTTCGTTTCTTCAATATAATCTGAACCAAGCCAAAAAAAGGAGGAATGACCTTAACATACCTGTTCCTTAAATTATTTGATTGAAACCAAGTTCTACTTATATGAACTATGTTGAACGCACAAGAATAAAGCTCCTGCTTCTTTGAACGAAGTTTTTGCTTAATTTGACAAGTTTGGACGAAATGGAAAATGCTTCATAATGAAGCTTTTGTTAAGCTTCTCGTCTTGGATTTTTCAAACCAAGAAAGAGTGTTCTTTCTGTTTTGATAATTCACGTGACTGATGCCTTCAAAAATTAATTTAGAATAACTCATTCTTATGGGTTAGATAACTAACTTACACGTTTTAGCATACTAAGCAGATATGACTCTTAGTCTATGCTTAAAGGGTGGTCTACTTATATTAGTGAAAATTAGAGTTGCCATGTGGGTCTATTAAATGGCAACACGTATCAGCAAAGTTTGAAGAAAAATGAAGAATGACATGTAAAGATGATATGTGAAACACCTCCGGGACCGAACATAATCGTACCGTGCCTGATAGCCTCGGAACTGATCATCATAAAATAGTGGGATTAGGTGCGGGAGAATATCTTATGAGGAAGGAATCAATTAATCCCAGATTATATGGGATTTATCATCATCGCACCATCTGTTACAAATCAATTATGTAACGTACAATAAATGCAATAAATGATTGTAACGGTCAGAACAAGGCAATCAATTCAAGATTGACTCAACAGGCACGAGATTTACTCAACAAGCACGGGATTGACTCAACAGGCATGTGATTGACACAATAGGCATGAGATTGACTCAACAGGCACAGGATTGATTCAACAGGCA
The DNA here is from genome assembly GCA_026770625.1 of Nicotiana glauca. Lineage (NCBI taxonomy): Eukaryota > Viridiplantae > Streptophyta > Magnoliopsida > Solanales > Solanaceae > Nicotiana > Nicotiana glauca. Next base: position 36,821 of record MU678443.1, read on the forward strand.
CGAGATTGACTCATTAGTTACGAAATTAACTCATCAGTTATGGAATTAATTCATCAATTACGGAATTAATTCACCAGTTACAGAATTCAAGTATTTACATTGCTGTTACAAGTCTTCCAAAAGTAATGGATGGATTGAGTAAATGCTCATAATGGACCCATAATTCAAGAAGAACGGTTACTTAGATTTAGCTCTATAAATAGACATACTTTTATAACCATGGGGGGAATCTAATTTTCTTCTCTACAATTCTATACATTGTAATTTATAGCATATTGCTCTCAAGTTTGCCATAGTTCGGCCCTTCAAGCTTTGTTCAGCTCATTATCCTATCAAGGATCATTCAATAAGAATTCTTTCTTCTGTACTTTATTTTTATTATATTATCTGTCATTGAATTTATTTCTCACTTCTCTATCACGTTGTATTAACAAAATTTTATATCTTTCGGATTGAATCGGTTGCTTGTGGCCCGTCATATAAAATTATTTCTTTGACCTTGAAAACTATTTTTTGGGTTAAATAGTTTGGTTCCGTTACCGAGATCTCAAGCAAATTTTCTATTCATCCAAAGACAGTAACAATTTTTGTTAATATTCGCTTGTTTTTAGTTTAATCTTTCATCATGGCCGAAATTTATCAATCAACACAGTTGAGGACAACCAAGTTGGAGATGGCTTTACCATACAAAATAAAAAGGTAAGAATAGCCATGATAATGATATGTAAGCAACAAGCAGAGAAAAATAGAGAATGTATATTGATATATTGGTACCTCAACTATCAGTACCATAACTGATTATAATGAATCTATACGAAACAGTTCCGGAATAGGAGGTTGAAATATACCACGCCCGAAGATCAAATAGATGTGATTCTTGGGTGATCCGAATCTAAACGCAAAAATCTAAAAAATAGGTCCGAGCAAAGAGATATGATATTTTCTTCACGGGCTGGAAAAGATTCGGATCTATCCGAATAGGTAAGGAATTACCTTGCTAAATTATAAAATTTCATAGGAGAAGAATGAAGATTAGGAGGAACATGGGTAAAACACCCACGGGATTGCTTACAAAGATACCACACGTAACAACTGAAAAAGAAGAGATAGCTGCGGGATGGAATAGACCACGAGGAAGGAAGTTCATTAATAAACTTGGACAATTATACAAATATTTTCCGAAGCAATAATTGAACCGAAAGCATCAGAAGCCATGAGGTCAAATGCTGAAGAACTAGAAATTATCATTGACTTCCCAAATAGGAGGGTTTACGTTGGTCGTGACTCGACACCAACTTTAAAGGTAATTTTTACATGTTAACATAAATTGCTTTGCTTGCCTCCATGCTAACATAACAGGTGTACCACCGGAGGTAAAGGTTTATATGCTCAATATTGACCCGTGGAATAATTCGGACAAGCAAAAGAAGAAACTAGAGTCAAATAATAAAAGATAAAGTTACAGAACTTTCAAAGATCGGTTTAGTTCGAAAAGTCGAATCATTCGAAGTTGCTATCTAACAACAACGCATCATCACTTTCAAAATTCCGAGGAGAAAGATGATTGCTGGTACACTAATTGTCTCGGATGTCTCGGTAAATGCAATTTTAATTCAAGAAGATAAAGGTACACATTCTCCTATCT
>MU678446.1:24076-60051 GCA_026770625.1 Nicotiana glauca
AGTCGTGTTCTAGCCTCGTCACTCAGGTTAGGCCAGACACTTACCAGCACATGGGATTGGTTGTGCTGATGCTACACCCTGCACTTATGTGCAAATACCGGAGCAGCATTTGGTCAGTAGCAGTAGATCGGCAGCAAGCCTTCAATACACCGAGACACCGAGGTAGCCTTGCAAGGGTCCGCAGGCCTAACGTTTCCTCTATCCCTTATTATGTTCTATTATCTCTTGTATTCGAGACAGACAGTATTTCTTTCTTTCAGACATTGTATGTAGTGATCTTAGACAGTCCGTGAATATTGTGACACCGGTTTCTGGGTAGAGGCATATATGGATTTTTCTTATTATTTTGGTTTATTTCGTCTAAGTCTTCCGCTTAATTTCATACTCCGTTGTTATTTTAATGTCTATTCCCTGTTAATTTAATTGGTAAAAAGGAATTAAAACAGAAGTGTTTAAGGATTTCTAAATGAGTGGCTTGCCTAGCTTCTATGAGTAGGCGCCATCATGACTCCCGAGGGGGGAATTCCGAGTCATGACAAGTTGTTATGGAGCTCTAGGTTACATAGGTCTCATAATTCACGGACAAGCTTAGTAGATTTTGAGGGATCGGTACGGAGATATCTGTATTTATTCCCCAGAGGCTACAGAGATAGGAAAAGTTTCACATTTGTTCTTTCTTGTCGTGCGATTTGGTTTCTCAATGCTAATTGAATTTCTACTCTATTCTTTCGCAGATGGCGAGAACACGCGCTTCCTCATCTACCGATCAGCAATTCGAGCCCCAAGTAGATCCCATAAGGGGTAGAGGGTGAGGTTGGGGCTGTGCTAGAGGCCGAGGTGAGGGCAGAGCTCATTCCTGAGAAGCAGCACCACTGGCAGAGCCTTAGGTTGACTTTGACGAGGAGGTTCTAGCCCCAGCAGTTCCGGTGGGCCCAGCTCAGGTCCCAGAGGGGTTTATTGCTACCCCAATTCTCTAGGATGCTCTGGTCCGATTAGTGGGCCTCATGGAGAGTGTCATCTGGGCAGGCTTACTTCCTGTAGCACCAACCACTTCTCATGCTGGAGGAGGAGCCCAGACTCCTGCTTCTCGTACTCCGGAGCAGGTAGCTCCCCAAATTCAGACTCCAGTGGTTCAGCCAGTTGGAGCAGTGCAGCCGGGTGTAGTATCTCAGACCGGTGATGGAGCAGCCATGTCTGTCGATGCTTTGTGGAGGTTGGATAGGTTCACCAAGCTCTTCACTTCTACATTTAGTGGTGCATCTATTGAGGATCCCCAGGATTATATGGACAATTTTCACGAGGTTTTTTGCAACATGGGGATTGTTGAGACCAATAGGGTTGATTTTGCTACATTTCGCTTGTCTAGATCCACCAAGACTTGGTGGAGTGATTATTGCTTAGCTAGACTAGCTGGTTCGCCATACTTGACTTGGGAGCAGTTCACACAACTATTTCTGGAGAAGTTTCTCCCCATTACCCCGAGAGAGGCCTATCAGAGGCAGTTTGAGTGCCTCCGGTAGGGCTCCATAATGGTCACCCATTACGAGAACAGGTTCATTGACTTAGCTCGCTATGCTCTGGTTATACTCCCTGCCGAGAAAGAGTGGGTTAGGAGGTTTATTGACAGCCTTATCCAGTCGATTCGTCTTCAGATGGCTAGGGAGGCTGGGAGTGATATCACTTTTCAGGAAACAGCCAATGTGGCCCGGAGGATTGAGATAGTACTATCACAAGGGGTGGTCATGGGGCAGACAAGAGGTCCCGTCATTCAGGTAGATTTAGTGGTACCTCGTCTGGAGGTAGAGATTCATATGGTAGAGGCTATCCTCCCAGGCCTTTTTAGTCAGCTCTCTAGGTTTCTCACGGTGCTTTAGGTGGCCGTGGTTCTCGCGGTCAGTATTCTGATCTGCAGTCCTACAGTGCACCACCAGCTTCTATTAGTGCACCTCCGCTCCAGAGCTTTTAGGGTGGTTATTCAGGCCACCAAGGTCAGTCTCAATTTCTACAGCTGCATCATTCAGGTGGATGTTACGAGTGTGGTGAGTATGGTCATATCTAAAGGGCTTGTCCGAGGTTGGTGGGTACTCAGTCGCATCAGCAAGGTCTCCATGCTATGATTCAGGAACCAGATGTTCCACAAGCTACCCATCCAGCTAGAGGCGGGGGTAGAGGTGCTAGAGGTGGAGGTAGAGGATTTAGAGGTGGAGCTCAGACCGCCAGAGGTGGAGGCCAGCCAGCAGCAGGCTGACCCAAAGATGTGGTTTAGGTTGGTGGGGCCCAACCCCGATGTTATGCCTTTCAGGCCAGGCCCGAGGCTGAGGCTTAAGATGTAGTCATTACATGTACAATTCTAGTTTGTGATAGAGATTCTTCAGTGCTATTTGATCCAGGGTCTATGTATTCATATGTGTCATCTTATTTTGCACTGTACCTGGTCATCCTTAGTGATCCATTGAGTGTTCCTATTTATGTGTATATACCAGTGGGTGATTCCATTATGGTTGATTGAGTCCATTGTTCTTGTATTGTGGTGATTGGGGGTCTTGAAACTCGTGTAGATTTGTTATTTTTAGACGTGGTTGACTTCGACATTATATTAGGGATAAACTGGTTATCACCTTACCATGCTATCTTGGATTGTCATGCCAAGATTGTGACCATAGATTTATCGAGTAGACCTCATTTAGAGTGGATAGGGACTCCTAGTCATTCTACTCGCAGTTTCATCTCGTATGTGAAAGCTCGGCGTATGGTCGAGAAGGGGTGTTTGGCCTATTTGGCATATGTTCGTGATTCTAGTGCTGAGGTCCCTTCTATTGATTATGTTCTCATTGTTCATGATCTTCCTAATATTTTCCCTTCAGACCTGCTGGGTATGCCACCCGATAGGGATATTGACTTTTGCATTGATTTGGCTTCGGGCACTCAGCCCATTTCTATTCTGTCGTATCGTATGGCCCCGCCTGAGTTGAAAGAGCTAAATGAGCAGTTGCACGATTTTCTTGAGAAGGGTTTCATTAGACCTAGTGTTTTGCCTTGGGGTGCGCTGGAGTTGTTTGTCAAGAAGAAGGATGGGTCAATGAGAATGTGTATTGATTACCGGCAATTGAACAAGGTAACAATCAAGAATAAGTATCTGCTGCCGAGGATTGATTATTTGTTCGATCAGCTTCAGGGTGCCAAAGTATTTTCCAAGATTGACTTGAGATTTGGCTACCATCAGTTGAGGATTAGGGCATCCGATGTCCCTAAGACAGCTTTCCGCACTCGGTACGTGCATTATGAGTTCTTGGTTATGTCATTCAGGTTGACAAATGCCCCAGCAACTTTTATGGATTTGATGAACCGAGTATTCAGGCCTTATTTGGACTCATTCATGATAGTCTTCATTGATGATATATTGATATATTCTCGTAGCTAGAAGGAGCACGAGCAGCACCTTAGAGTGGGTCTTCAAACTCTGAGGGATAGTCAGTTATATGCCAAGTTCTCTAAGTGTGAGTTCTGGCTGAGTTAGTTGTATTTTTGGGTCATGTTGTATCAGCAGAGGGCATTCAAGTGGGCCCAAAAAAGATTGAGGCAGTTGAGAGCTTGCCTAGACCAGCATAAGCTATAGAGATTCAGAGTTTCTAGGGGTTGGCAGGCTACTATCGTCGGTTCATGGATGAGTTTTCATCTATTGCAGCTCCGATGACTAGGTTGACCCATAAGGGTGCCCAGTTTAGACGGTCGGATATGTGTGAGGCAAGCTTTTAGAAGCTCAAGACAGCTCTTATTACGGCACCGGTGTTGGTTTTGCCCAAAGGTTCAGGGCCTTATATAGTTTATTGTGATGCTTCTCATATTGGTACTGGTCCAGTGTTGATGCAGGATGGCAATGTCATTGCCTATGCTTCATGGCAGTTGAAGATTTTTGAGAAGAACTATTTGGTTCATGATTTGGAGTTGGAAGCCATAGTTCACGCATTAAAGATTTGGAGGCATTATATGTATAGCGTGGCATGTGAGGTGTTTATGGATCACATGAGTCTTCAGTACTTTTTCACGCAAAAGGAGTTGAATTTGAGGTAGATAAGGTGGTTGGAGTTGTTGAAAGATTATTATATCACCATCTTATATCACCTGGGAAAGGCCAATGTGGTGGCCGATGCTTTGAGTAGGAAGTCAACCAGAATGGGCAGTCTTGCTTATATTCCGGTCGGTGAGAGGCTGCTTGCTTTGGATGTTCATGCTTTGGCCAATCAATTCGTGAGACTAGATTTTTGAGCCCTGTCGTATATTGGAGCGTATCCGTGATCGGCTGTATAATGATCCCCATTTGTGTGTCCTTAGAGACACGGTGCAGCACGAAGGTGCCAGGCAGGTTACCTTAGATGATGATGGAGTCTTGATATTGTAGGGTCGAGTTTGTGTGCCTAATATGGATGGGCTCCGAGAGTTGATTTTAGAGGAGGCCCATAGTTCCTGGTACTCTATTCATCCGAGCACCGCAAAGATGTATCAGGATTTGCGGCAGCATTATTGGTAGCGTAGAATAAAGAAAGATATCATTGCATATGTGGCTTAATGTTAGAATTGTCAGCAGGTTAAGCATGAGCATCAGAGGCCTGGTGGTTTATTTTAGAGGATTGAGCTTCCCGAGTGGAAGTGGGAGCAGATCACTATGGACTTTGTTACTGGCCTTCTGCAGACTCGGATGAAGTTCGATGCAGTATGGGTCATTATTGATAGGCTGACCAAGTTAGCACATTTTATTCCTGTGGTGGTCTCCTATTCATCTGAGAGGTTGCCTGAGATCTGTATTCGGGAGATTGTTCGCCTTCATGTTGTGCCCGTATCTATCATTTCGGACAGGGGCACGCAATTTACCTTACGCTTCTGGTGAGCTGTTCAGCGAGAGTTGGGCACAAGGGTTGAGTTGAGCACAACATTTCATCCCAGATGGACAGTCAGTCCGAGTGGACTATTCAGATTTTGGAGGATATGCTCTGAGCTTGTGTCATTAACTTTGGAGGCTCGTGGGATCAGTTTTTGCCTTTAGCAGAGTTTGCCTACAACAATAGCTACCAGTCGAGAATTCAGATGGCTCTTTATGAGGCTTTATATGGTAGGCGATGTCGATCTCCGGTTGGATGGTTTGAGTCGGGGGAGGCTCGGTTGTTGGGTATAGATCTGGTTCAGGAGGCCTGGGACAAGGTCAGGATTATTCAGGATTGGCTTCGTACAGCTCAGTCCAGGTAAAAGAGTTATGCAGAACGCAAGGTTCGAGATGTGGCTTTTACGGTCAGTGAGCGGGTATTGCTTCGAGTGTCACCTATGAAAGGCGTGATGAGATTTAGGAAGAAGGACAAGCTTAGCCCTAGGTTTTCCATTTGAGATTTTTGATCGAGTGGGAGAGGTGGCTTATAGACTTGAACTGTAGCCGAGCTTATCAGTCGTGCATCCAGTATTTCATGTGTCCATGCTTCGGAAGTATCACGGCGATCCATTCCACGTGTTAGATTTCAGCATTGTCCAGTTGGACAAGGACTTGTCTTATGAGGAGGAGCAGGTAGCTATTTTAGACCGCCAGGTTCGTCAATTGAGGTTGAAGAGTTTTCCTTCTGTTCATGTTCAGTAGAGAGGTGATCCTGCTGAGGCATCGACCTAGGAGTCCGATTCTGATATGCGGAGCCGTTATCCCCATCTTTTTCCCGACGCAGGTACTTCCTTCTTATGTCCGTTTGAGGATGAACGATTGTTTTAGAGGTGGAGAATGTGACGACCCAAAGGGTCATCACCTACTTTTAATTGAATTCTATGACTCCAAAGCCTTGAAAACCTCATTAAAGTCACCTCGATTTGCGTGCACAGTTCGGGCACGTAGCCGAAAAGTTTAAATATGAAAATCTATGATAAACGCTAAGTTTTGATTATAAAATGAGTAAATTTGACTTCGGTCAACATTTTAGGTAAACGGACCCGGACACGGACCCATGATCCGATGGTCCCGAAGGGTCTTAAGGAAAATATGGGACTTGGGCGTATGTCCGAAATTGAATTCCGAGGTCCCAAGCCCGAGAAATAAATTTTTAAAGGATATTATTTTTCTAAAATTATTAAGGAAATTTGGAATGAAATTTGATTAGAACGTGTTGGTATCGGGCCCGTATTTTGGTTCCGGCGCGTGGTATAGGTCTTATATATGGTTTAAGTCATTCCTGTAAAATTTGATGAAAAATGGATATCATTTGACGTGATTCGGACCTAATTTGCTAAAGTTAATGCCTTATGAAGTTTGAGAAATTTCTTTGATTTCGAGGATTAATCCGATTTCATGATGTTATTTTGGCGATTTGATCGCATGAATAAGTCGATGTTGTTGAGTTAGTACATGTATTTGGTTAGGAGCACCGAGGGCTCGGGTGTGTTTCAGATGTGTTGTGGAAGGTTTCGGGCTTAGAAAATGTTGCAGGTTTTTCAGCTGTTGGATTACTGATGCTTCCTTCTTCACGTTCGCGGGAGTACCTACACGAATGCGATGTGTAAAATATGGCGAAGGGAAATCCTTCTACGCGAACGCGTAGCCCAAGTCGTGAACACGAGGTAGTGTGGGTCATCCCTTCGTGAACGCGAGCCTGGCCACGTGAACGCGTAGGTCAAAGTGGGTCTGGGCTGGGGGTGGAGTAGTTACCCTACGCGAATGCGACACTTTGGATGCGAACACGAGGGCTCGAGAAGCTAAAGCTTCACGAACGCGACCCCCTTAGCGCGAACGCGAAGGCTTAATCAGTCTGACCCATCGTGAATGCGAAGGATCTGTCACGAAAATGAAGGGCAATTTTGCCCAATTATTTTAAAGTCCCAAAACAAAACCCATTACGGGATTTTCATAAAATTTCATAAAAGCTTTCTTCTCCAAAGCTCCTAGGCGATTTTTGAAGCACTTCTTCACCAAAGATTCTTGGGTGAGTAATATTTAACTTGTTTCTTTCATTTTCCATTAACATCCACTAGAATTATAGGCCTAAAACATGTAATTAAGGGTAGAAAATTAGGGATTTGGGTAGAACTATGACTTTTTGGTAAATGGCGATTTAGACCTCGTTTTGGCGTCAAATTCTGGAAATAATTATGTGTAAGCATGTGATTTTTGCCCTGTATGAGAATTACTCCAAAAAATTCAAAATAAATTAATTTCGGGTTGTGTGTGATTTTTGTGGATTTTGTGTTATTTTTTTTATTGTTTATATTTTTCTGTGCGTGTTTTGTTTGTTTAAATTAATGAAAATACAAAATATGTCGCATTTTTATTTTTAGGATTTAATTTACAATTAAGAGTAATTAAGTTTGTTTTACAAAAATAAAAAATCACAAAACTATGTATTTTTGCCTTTTTTAGCATTTAATATCAAATTGTGTGATTTGATCTTTAATTATTTAATTTTGTATGATAATTATTATTAGGAGTCGATTAGTATTTTAAGTTAATTTTTGGTTTTACAATTTATTTTTAGAATTTTTGTAATTAGGAATTAAAAAGAAAAATAAGAGAAAAAGAAAGGAACAAAGATGGAGAAAACTCGGAACTGGGCTGTCCCAAACAACCCTTGAATCAGGCCCAAAACATTTCAACCCGGTCCAAATTTGGGCAGGCCTCTCGGATGCCTTAAACGGTGTCGTTTCAGTGTTGTGTTAATCCAGTCCGTGGATTTTAATTAATCAGACGGACTGGATCGAATTTCCCCCTGGTACATAAATCCAATCTCCTACCCACCCCCCCCCCAATCCAAACCCCCCTTCGTCTCTAACAGAGACACCCCAAATAACCTCCGCCTCACACCACCGTCGACCGCCTGCCGGAAATCACCTACGGCGGCGGTCGACGGCCAAATAGCCCCATCTTTACACCACATCTTCACCTCAGCCTCCCCATCTCCATGCCACCCTCAGCTCCCCTCGAATCCCAGCCCAGCCATTCGAATATCCAAAAAACCGTCAGTCCCTCCGCCGTGTCCGGTGGCATCACTTCCGATGGCCACCAAATTTACACCCTAGGTCCCCTCGCCCTCCTCTTTTCGAATCCCCACTCCTTATAGTTCGAATCATCGTGGAGTTTGTCAAATATTAAATCGAAATGATGAACCCTAGCGCCGCCACAAAATTCCTCGATGGCGGCGCCATCTCCAAACCTTCCCAAATCAACACCAGTTGACCACCCTGACTCCCTCTTCCCTAATCCCTAGCCAACTTGATTCGTATCCGAGTAAAACTCGTTAAATGGTGGAGGGTTATGCGGTTCTAGGTTGTTCGTAGTTGTCAAGGTCAAATTGGTTTCTAATTAGTATTATAAGCCTGTTTCTGACGAAATAGGCATATAATACTAACTGGAAATCAATTTCAAAGAATATGTTAATTGGAATCCGAAAATCAGTAAGTTTTCTTAAACTTCTTCTTTTCTTTTTCTATATGCTTGTTTGTCTGTGTTTCGTTGTATGTTTGTTTGAATTAATTCCGTTGTATTCATCATTTCTGATTAAGTAATTCTTCCCCCTATTTCGGACCATTTTTTTTGGTCCAGTGTTCTCCTGATTGATCAACATGTGGTTAAATAGTTTCGTCAATTAATCCGTCTTATTTGTGTTTCAGTAATTCTTTTCGAGTTGGTTAATGTCGAGTGTTTATATGTTGATCCTTATAGTACCAACTTCAGGACCTCGTTCATTTATTGTTAATGTTCTTTCATCTTTGTCTAAGGTTAATTTTGAAATGCAAGTTGTTTCCAAGTTTATTGTGTTTGTGTCAATCAAAATTGCTCTTGGTAGTTCAATAAGATTTTATCTTGTTTCATGAATTGAATTGAAGCCTGCTATTTAATCCTACTGTTTAAGTTATTCTGATATGAACCCGACCTTATTTGAATTGTCCTAATGCTATGAATGCAGCTTACTCTTTCAGTTGATATAGAATTGGTTATAGTTGCAGATTGAAAGTAATTGGGTTAGGGGTAGGATAGTAATTCCAGTAGTTTCAGGGGCAATTTGGGAATGAAAAGATTAGGGAATTTGTTTAATGATAGTAGTTTGATAGTGGAGTATTAATTGTCATTAAATTAATGAGTTAGTGGGGAACAAGACATAATGATATAAAGAAGGGAAAAAGGGGTTGGAAAGTAAAAAAGATGGGGGATAATAATGAAAAGCTAAAAGGATACACATAGTAGAGGAATATAGAGGCTGGAAAGTAAAAAGAAGGATGGGGTAATAAAAAAAGTTTTTTTTTTTACAACTGTAAAGGAAAAAAGGGGGCTGGAAAGGGTTCAAGAGTTAGGTATAAATAGAAGGGAGTTTGGACAGAATAGGGGTCTTCTTTTTTTAGTCCGAAAAAAGGAGGGGGCTTTTAAAATCAAAGAAGTCAGAATTAAAAAAAAGAAATAAAAAATTTGAGAGTTGAAAACCCCATTGCTTCATTGATTTTATTTTCCTGATCCAAACACACTAACACTGATCCTAAGTAACTCTAGTGCATCTTTCGAATTCATTTGACTGGTGATGGTAGTGTTGTGAGCCAATCTCTGTTTTCTGTTTGTTCATTGATTCATTTTGGAGTTGAACTTGATGTACTGGTTCAATTAGTTTGGTTGGTTTTCTGGTATTGCTGTGGGTCAATCTTTTGGTTTCTGTTGTTTGCTTGGGTCGTTTAAATCATTCCTGGGATTGAAGAATATTTGTGTTTTGTTGGTTGTTGCTGTTGCTATACTGTTACTACCCTACTGATCACTCCTGTATCTTCTTCTTTTTTCAATACCAGGTACACTTTCGAATCAACACTGATGTAGCTGTGAGATGTAAAAGTGAAATAAAATGCTAGGGTGATTGATGAATTAATGTTGTATCTGTAGTTAATATATATGTGATAAGTATTTGTAAAGTTTAGTTTCATGACTCAATAAAAATGCATGAGGTAGTTTTGTACTTAACTGGAATAGTTTGGTTTTTAAACTGTAGTTTGTGGTTGTCGATTGCAGATTAAATGTAGTTAGTTGTGTAATTTGTATAATGAATAAATAGTTAATAGATTGGTTACTTAGACTTCATCTTTAATTAGTGCTTATATTTAGGACATATTTTAGGACTGAGTACTCTAATGGATTCGTGATTCATCATTCTTCCTAGTGCGATGTAGCCTTAATTATTTAGCTAATTCTAAAAATAAAAAAAAATCTGATTCCATTAGGCAGTATATAGGCCAGTGTTTAAATCCAGCTAGTAACATCCTCTAGTAGTTAATTCCATTAGTCTCAATCTTCTAAAAAATGTTAGTTTAAATTAATTAGAGAATGGTTAGTTTGTTTAATATTTTGTCAATCTCGTATGCTATTTATAATTTCAGCTTTAGTAATATTCACTTATAGAATAGGGCAAGAAACAATCTAATAATTAATAAGAGGCCCGAACTTATAAGCATGTAATTAATTAGGACCTTTTCTTTATATTTAGAGACAAACTTAATTAAAAAAAAAATATAGTCACTTTAGGTTTATCCTTTTAATAAAGAATGAGACGAGCCTCGCCAAATAAAATGCACAAATCGCGGGGCCCTCTTGAATGTATATATTAAAATCGTTAGATTTCAGGACGGGTTGTTTAGCGAATTTCACGGCCTTCCCTAAAAATAATAATGCGTTAGTCTCTTTAGGTGCATGTTTAATAATTTTACATTTCTAAGTTCGGGTGTGCATTTCATGCGACCCAAATCCAAATCCCAAAATGTTGAATAAAATGTGTTGAGGATCCGGGTGAATTTCATGTGACGTGATCCAAAAATATATTTTAAACGACGTTCATTTTCCTTAAAAAATAATAATAAAAGCGATTAAAAGTTAAAATTTGCACATAAGTTCATAATTGTTAAAATCAGATAAATAAGCCAAATATGACAGTTGAGCGACCGTGCTCGAACCACGGAACTCGGGAATGCCTAACACCTTCTCCCGGGTTAACAGAATTCCTTATCCGGATTTCTTGTTCGCGGACTGTAATACAGAGTCAATCTTTTCCTCGATTCGGGATTCAACCGGTGACATGGGACACCATAAATCTCCCAAGTGGCGACTCTGAATCTCTTAATAAACGAATCTCGTTTCGATTGTCCTTTAATTGGAAAAACTCCCCTTTACCACATCCTCTGCAGGGTGCGGTAGAGCCAAAAGGAGGTGCGACAGCTCTGGCGACTCTGCTGGGGATTGAAACCCAGAATCTCTGGTTCAGGGTTCAAGAATTTGAGCTTAGAATAATTATTGTATTTGGCTTTATTTATTATCTGATTTTATTATAGGATTGGGCTTAAATGTGCAAAATGATGATTTTTACCGCTTTGATATTGTTGAACTGTATAATAAATTGTCTTCTTGCGCACCCCCTCTGAGTCTTCTGAATACAACCTCGGGAATCGCGGATATGCGCCTCATTCTTTGTTGAGATAAAGCCGGTGGGCCTGGGCTCCCGGTGAAGGATTATCAGTCACCCATATTTAAGAACGGGGAGGGTCCAGTAGTTAAGCCGGAGAAGTATTGCTCCTGGTACGCTACCCCTTCCCAACTCGAGTTGTCCGCTCGTTTTATAGCCAGTCTAGATACGCCTCACACCCCAGGCATTAAACCTAGTATAACAAAACTTCATGCTGGATCCCTAGTAGGAACGCTTATTTGCATCATGTTGCATTTGACTTAGGGGATTCAACACAGGGGTTGGGTTCGTCTAGGACAGGTAACCTGAAATGAAAAGACCATCCTGCTGCATCTTGTTTGTTTTGCGCATATATTTGCTTCAAACTTGCATGCTGACCGGCTTGTGAAATCGAGAATTTTGAAAAAATTGTGAAAAAGAAAAAATAACCGTGTAGAGAGATAACTATTCATTTTTAGAAAGAAAAAAAAGCCAATGTCCAAGCAGTGTCAAAATTCTGCCGGATTTATGAGAAAATAAATATATATATATATATATATATATATATATATTGGCCGATGAAAAGAAAAAAAGGGAAGTTTTTATTTTTGAAATAGTCTATTTTATTTGCCAATGAATAAGAAAAAAATATTTTTATAGTTTGTTTTATGTGTCAATAAAAAAAAAGGAGTTTTATTTTTCAAAATATTTTGTTTTATTTTTCACTAAAAAAAAAAGTTTAAAAAGAAAATAATAATAATAATAATAATAGTAATATTCTGCTTCATTTGCCAATGAAAAAAAAAGTGTGATCTGGTTTTTAAAAATAGTTTGCGTTTTAAAATAAAAAAAAAAATTCGTTTTATTTGCCAATGATTTGAAAAAAAAAAGTGTGTTTTGTTTTCAAATATACTTTGTTCTATTGGCAGAACTACGCTGGTTTGATTCTCACCGGATATGAGATACATAGGCAACCCTCATCGGGTCCAACCTCCCCTTTTACAAAAATAGCCAAAATGTCAAATTTTAATTTTTGTTATACATAAGTCGAGTGATGCCGTTCTTATCAAATATAGCCGAATGTTCCCGAAAGGGACGACGGAAGGCTGACTTTGCGTAAACGGCCACCCTTGGGTCATTTTGTAGATTTTTGGCCGGTTGACCCACACAACCTTAAAATCTTCGTCCCCGAGGCGCTGAAAGGCCGTGTTTGCAATATCGGGTTTCTATTTTTGAAAAAACAAGAAAAATAGTCATAAATAAGCCGGTCATGCCGTTTTTGCCAGAAATAACCGAATGTTCCCGAAAGGGATGCCGGAAGGCTAATTTTGCATAAATAGCCACCTCTGGTCATTCTTAGGATTTTGGCCGGTTAGCTAACACAGCCTTAATATCTTCGTCCCCGAGGTGCTGAAAGGACGTGTTTGCAAAACCAGGTCTTTTATTTTTAATTTGAAAAACAAGAAAAAAAAGAGTCAGTGGGCAAATGAATGCCGTTTGAATTTTCGGTCAAAATAAGCCAAGCCAGCTTCGGTGGTGTTTTAAACCGTTCTTGCCAAGATAGCCTTAGAGTATCTTTCAATTGTCGAAAGGCTATTTTCGTAAAAGAACGGATAAGTTTGTGAAGTATCATAAAATATTCCTCTCCGGCCTCAAAATTCATCTGAAATTGGGAAGGGGCCACACTTGCAAAAACAGCCGTTTGGCTTAAATTGGCAGATAGAGAAGGAATTTGTCAGTTTGTTTTTCTTAGAGTAGGTGGGTTATTCGATTTTTGGATCTGTATTTTGTCTTTCCTTCAAAACATGTTAGTTTGGTCAGTTTTTAAATTCTTTTTAATCAAAGTTTGTTTATTATGAAAAAACTGAAAATTCCAAAAATGTTTTATTGTTGTTTGCTGTTTATCTCTGCGAACTAAGCACGGTCTGATTCATGCGGGGTCATGATACGTATGCAATCTCCATAAGATTCGACCACAACCAAAAAAGCAAAAAGAAATAAAAAATGATTAAAAAAAGTTGTTAATAATGGGACCGACTGAAGCCATTCTAACATGATTTGTTTTGAATTATAGTGAAAGTTGAGGTGGTTGGTTGTGGTTTCTAAAATAGCTCTTCCCTGCAATGCAAATTCAAAGGACAATGGCAGAGAACCTCAGAACCGAGTGGGCTGGCGCCGATGACCGACAACAACTGGTTGAACGGAACCACGAATTGGTAGAAGAAGTAAAGATGCTGAGACAACACGTATCGGATATGTATTGGGCATGGATAGCTGGGAAGGCACCCATACCGCCACCGCCTGGTTTCTCCGATGATGTCCTTACCTGAACCTTGGTATCTCCCGACCATTCCTCCATATCTCATATTGAGGAGAAGCCTAAAGAAGATTTTGGGAAGTTCTGGCTCAGATGGAGTGAGCAGGTTGTTCGGGATAATCTTCCTTTGGAAAGAAAAGATGTTGTTGAACCTTCCCAACGACAAGGTCCAGTGGTCGTCCTGGCTAAACGCCTGCAGTCTCTATATCAACCCCGTGGATATCCTTGTAATTCCCCAGGCCATTACGTCTCCCTACCAGACTCCCGAAGACATACTTCACTTGTCAAACACCCAGCTCCACAAAATGCCTATCCACTTCTAAGAGCGCACAGGAACCCCGCGGGTACATGTTTCCGTCCGAACCAAAACTTCAAGAATAACCGGACGCGGAAACAAAAGGCTTTTACCCAGTTGGGAGAATTTTACACCAGTTTGTTCTACCAACTGAAGCAACTGGGACTGATGAGTCCGGTCGAAGCTAAGTTGCCTAACTCTCTTCCGAGAAACCTTGATCACTCGATGAGTTGTGAGTACTGTTCAGGAGCACCTGGGCATGACACGGAAAGGTGTTGGAAGTTGAAAACAACCATTCAAGGACTTATCGACACTCGTCGAATTGAAGTTCGTGCCCTAGAGGCACCAAACCTTAACCAAAATTCGTTGCCAGCTCGCCGTAAGATCCATATGATCGAATTGGTACACAAGGGAGGGGAACTTAAGAAGCCCGATCCATGATAGTGAGACCATGTTCAAAGGAAAAACCAGTCAACAGAAGTCGATGGCTAAGAGGTCGTGCTTGGTAATTAGGAAGACTCTCCATTTCTTGATCAATCAGAGTGGAGTTTTTGGTGGCTTACTTTGTTGTCATTTCTGTTGTCAGGGTTATTTCAGGGTGTAACCCAAATATAGTCTTGTAACCCAAACCTTTCTATTTTTATCCAGTCCTTTCGGTCATAATATCTCATTTAATGTTGTCTAGGTTTGTTCTAAGGGTTGTAACCCCATCTTAGTTTGTTTTGTTGTTCGAGTTGTTGTTTCGTCAGTTAATGCAATATCCTATTTTCTTTTACGTTTAATCATTTTCTTTTACTTTTCCCTTTCTATGGTTCTTTTTCTGTCTCTAGTGACATGACATGCGCACATAATTTTGGCCTGATCTTAAAAGTTAATCATGAAACCATTGGGAGGTGATCGAGACATTTAAAGAAAATAAGAATGGTTTGAGATTATTTGGAACTTGAGTCATGTGAAACTGGGGAAAGTAAAAAGAAAATCGTTAAATGCTAGTTGGCCATATTGTCATGGGGGTCATTCATCATAATAAAAATAAGAGTGTTGCCCAACAGTGCTTTAAAAATATGGCGAATGCTAATTGTGTTGTTTGCACTTAGCATGTTTTGAAGATTGGAATGACGGAGGCATTTTGTTTTGCTATCCAAACACATTATTCCTCGTTAACCCTTTGAGCCTTATTTGATCAGTAGAAAAAATTAGAAACACAAACGTGGAAGATAAAGAAAAAAAAAGGAAAAATAAAACAAGCAAAAACAATAAAAGAAAAAGAAAAGAAAATTAGTGATAAGTGAAAAGGAAATCAGGTAGGAACTACGTTTGACCTGATTCCTCAAAGAGGATACGTAGGCGCTTCACAGCTCGGTCATAGTGTAAATAAAAATAAAAAATCCCCAAGCAAGAAACTGGGGCAAAAATTGTGTTTATTATAAATAAATATAGGTCCGAAGGTTGTAAATTTTGAACCCAAAATTGATTTTTTTTGAGCCTTCAAATACTCTTTCTTTCTAGCCCTATCCAAAGCCCACATTACGGTCCAAAGAAATACCTTTTGACCAATATTCAAAAGATGCCACATCAGGCAAATGAGAGAGTCCTATCAGAACATAACACTATGATTACCAGCAGAAAAAACTCTGATCCCCAACAGAAAATAAATATGAGAGTCTTAGCGGTAACACCCCAATCCCTAGCTGAAAAAAAATGAGAGAGTCTTACCGGTGAAAACCTTTATAGGCACCATAAGGCGATGAAAACTGAGAGAAAAAACAAAATGAGAGAGGCGTGATAGTGAAAACCTTAGGGCACTACAAGTCAAATAAGGGTGAGAATCAGATGGGTAATCACCAAATGAAGATCTTGAAAGATGATTGACGACGGAGGATAGGCCATATGTGCATGTCATGACCATTAGAGTCGGTATCCGCGTTTGATAGGGTTTTATTTTATAGTTTCTCTTGTTAGAGAGTCATCTTTTTCTTTGTCTTCTACTTTTGTTTCCTTTTATCTTTCTCCTTTCATCAAAAAAAAAATTTCCCAGTAGAGTCTGTTTGGCCAGAACAAGTTAGAAATGACTTCAAAATTTGCCATCAGCTTTTCAATTATGCAAGACGGAATCTGATTGGTACACCCAAGTGGTATAAGTCAGGAGGGAACAAGCGCAAGGCCAGTGTCCAGAAGGATATTCCCCAGCAAGAGGAAATTGACAAAGGGTGGATCAGTGTCAAGGAGGATACCTCCATCAAAAAGTGAAGGTTAATAACCTCAAGGCCAAGGCCAATGAGACTCAAAGGTCGGGGAAATTCCCGTTCCCTAGCTATGACACAAAAGAAGAGGGATATCCCCAACAGAAAAGGTATTCCCAGTGACAAGGATGAACGAAGGAAGTGGTTCATCAGTAAAACATGCAAGATCCTCAAGCAAAGTCACTGTCATAAACATGCGAGGGGTCATGATACAAGTGGAAAACAATGGTGAAAGGCTTGTAAATAAGGAGTCGTCAAGGAGGGCGGGGAAGCAAGAAGGGAAAAATCTATCCCCAGTAGGAATAACATCCCCAGCAAATAATAACATCCCCAGCAAGTTTTGATAATGAAACGTAGAGCAGGGAAGGGGAAGGGAAAGACCATCCCCAGCAGGAGCATCACAACCAACCATCGCATTTTAAAACTAACAAATTTTTGTTTGATTTGAAGCAGGAAAAGGAAATGGAATTGATGGTGGAAAGGCATGCCACAAGGAAGAATATCAAACTGGGGCAGAAAATTTTCCTTTCATTTGGAAAATTTTTTGGAAGTCAGATATCCACTTGGGGAAGAAAAAAGATAACACCAGTTTTTAAGGGAAGTGGTCTTTGAAACAGTATTATCCCCAGCGATGCTGAAAGAAAGAAAACAACAAGTTTCAATGAAAGGAGTTGTATCCCCAGCGGACAGAACAAAAAGGATGAAACTTGTGTTCAGAAAAGCAATAAAGCAGCTTCCAGAAGAATGAAGCACCAGTTTTGAAGGAATAAAATTCCCCCAGCAGCGCTATCCTCAACAACATTATCCTTAGCTGATAACACTTTTATCCCCAGCAGTGTTGAGAGAAAATAAAAGAAAGTAGTTTTGAAAAAAAAAAGAATAAGAAAAGAAAAGAAGAAGAAGGGGAAGAAAGGAGATTCCCCAGCAGTATTAACCCCAACAGGTAAGTAAATAATTCCCCAGCAGTGTTATCCCCAGCATCCAAGGGAAGACGACACGAGTGTTGAGGGAAGCAGTCTTGAAATCAGGCGCCCACCTGGATAACGAGGGAATACATTTCATGTTTTTTGCATTTAGGCGCCCACCTGTATGACTAGGGAATACATTTCATGTTTTTTTAGGCGCCCACCTGCATAACTAGGGAATACATTTCATGTTTTTTGCATTTAGGCGCTCACCTGTATAACTAGGGAATACATTTCATATTTTTTTGCATTTAGGCGCCCACCTGTATAACTAGGGAATATATTTCATGTTTTTTGCATTTAGGCGCCCACCTGTATAACTAGGGAATACATTTCATATTTTTACATTTAGGCGCCCACCTGTATAACTAGGGAATATATTTCATGTCTTAGAAATCAGGCGCCCACCTGGATAACGAGGGAATACATTTCATGTTTTAGCTATTAGGCACCCACCTGTATAACTAGGAAATACATTTCATGTTTTTTGCATTTAGGCGCCCGCCTGTATAACTAGGGAATACATTTCATGTTTTTTTTGCATTTAGGCGCCCACCTGTATAACTAGGGAATACATTTCATGTTTTTTGCATTTAGGCGCCCACCTGTATAACTAGGGAATACATTTCATGTTTTTTGCATTTAGGCGCCCACCTGTATAACTAGGGAATACATTTTATATTTTTTGCATTTAGCCGCCCACCTGTATAACTAGGGAATACATTTCATATTTTTTTGCATTTAGGCGCCCACCTGTATAACTAGAGAATACATTTCATGTTTTTTGCATTTAGGCGCCCACCTGTATAACTAGGGAATATATTTCATGTTTTTTTTGCATTTAGGCGCCCACCTGTATAACTAGGGAATACATTTCATATTTTTTGCATTTAGGCGCCCACCTGTATAACTAGAGAATACATTTTCATGTTTTTTTGCTTTTAGGCGCCCACCTGTATAACTAGGGAATACATTTCATGTTTTTACATTTAGGCTCCCACCTGTATAACGAGAGAATACATTTCATGTTTTAGCAATTAGGCGCCCACCTGTATAACTAGGGAATACAATTCATGTTTTTGCATTTAGGCGCCCACCTGTACAACTAGGGAATACATTTCATGTTTTTACATTTGGGCGCCCACCTATATAACGAGGGAATACAATTCATGTTTTAGCAATTAGGTGTCCACCTGTATAACTAGGGAATAAAATTCATGTTTTTGCATTTAGGCGCCCAGCTGTACAACTAGGGAATACATTTCATGTTTTTACATTTAGGCGCCCACCTGTATAACTAGGGAATACATTTCATGTCTTAGCAATTAGGTGCCCACCTGTATAACTAGGGAATACATTTCATGTTTTTTGCATTTAGGCGCCCACCTGTATAACTAGGGAATACATTTAATGTTTTTACATTTAGGCGCCCACCTGTATAACTAGGGAATACATTTCATGTTTTTGCAATTAGGCGCCCACCTGTATAACTAGGGAATACATTTCATGTTTTTGCAATTAGGCGCCCACCTGTATAACTAGGGAATACATTTCATATTTTTACATTTAGGCGCCCACCTGTATAACAAGGGAATACATTTTAGTCTTTACATTTCAAAACAACAATTTAGACCTAGTCTGAGGAATTATCTCCTAGCGTCAAAAGCTTAGTCTGATCAATCTTTCTCCTAAGATCACATAAATTTAGACCTAGTCTGAGAAATTATCTCCTAGCGTCAAAATCTTAGTCTGATGAATCTTTCTCCTAAGATATCAAAATCTCAGTCTGATGAATCTTTCTCCTGAGATCATCAGAAATTTAGACCTAGTCTGATGAATTATCTTCTAGCGTCAAAATCTCAGTCTGATGAATCTTTCTCCCGAGATCACATAAATTTAGACCTAGTCTGATGAATTATCTTCTAGCGTCAAAATCTCAGTCTGATGAATCTTTCTCCCGAGATCACATAAATTTAGACCTAGTCTGATGAATTATCTCCTAGTGTCAAAATCTTAGTCAGATAAATTTTTTTCCTAAGATATCAAAATCTCAGTCAGTTGAAACTTTCACCTGAGAAGAATACATTCAGTCTTTAAATTTCAAATTTCGAAGTCGGGAGCCTGCCCGTATAACGGAGGAATATATTTCAGTCTTTACATTTTATGTCTTGATATCAGTAACCTGCCAGGAGAGCGAAAGGTTACAACAAAAAATCCCCAGCATAAATCTAAATTCAGAAATTAAAAGGAAGGCAGTGATGGTCAGTTCAAGCTTCAAAGAAAAATAATGCGAAGCCCACAAGAAGGAAATAAAAAGTCCAAGTTCGGCAATCAAGAGAGGCCGATGAGTCAAGTTAAGAATGAAGAAACATCTGAGGAAGCGAGTCAACAAGAAAGCAAGGCGGCAAGAGCAAGCCTGAAGATCTGGATAAGATTTTACAATTCATAGACTAGTCTAGCTTCTTATTTTCTGTTTAGCACGGTGTAATAAGGAGGTTGGCAAGCAGTAGCCGCAGCAGCAGTAAACAGCAAAATCACAGCTTCCACGGTAGTCCCAGCTACCAAAACCTCCCGAACTACATTGACCCGATTCCCTTTTAGCCAGAGATATGTAGGAGACCTTTTGAAGCAAAGGTTCAGTCAAATCTTTTAAAAAAAAATGCTTCACACGGAGTACTCAAACGGGCAAAAATCGTTCGCTCACTTTATCTTTGCACGAAAACTCTTCGTGTTGTCGGACAAAGAGGGGCAGCTGTAAGCACGTGATTTTTTCCCTATATGAGAATTACTCCCAAAAATTCAAAATAAATTAGTTTCGGGTTGTGTGTGATTTTTGTGGATTTTGTGTTATTTTTCTTTTATTGTTTATATTTGTCTGTACATTTTTTCTTTGTTTAAATTAATAAAAATACAAAATATGTCGCATTTGCATTTTTAGAATTTAATTTACAATTAAGAGTAATTAAGTTTGGTTTACAAAAACGAAAAAACAAAAAAATATGTATTTTTGCATTTTTTACATTTAATATCAAATTGTGTGATTTGATCTTTAATTGTTTAATTTTGTGTGATAATTATTATTAGGAGTTGATTAGTATTTTAAGTTAATTCTTGGTTTTACAATTTATTTTTAGAATTTTTGTAATTAGGAATTAAAAAGAAAAATAAGAGAAAAAGAAAGGAACAAAAATGGAGAAAACTCAGAACTGGCCTGTCCCAAACAACCCTTGAATCATGCCCAAAACATTTCAACCCGGTCCAAATTTGGGCAGGCCTCTCAGACGCCTTAAACGATGTCATTTCAGTGTTGTGTTAATCCAGTCATTTGATTTTAATTAATCTAACGGACTGGATCGAATTTTCCCCTGGTATATAAATCCAATCTCCTACCCAGCCCCCCCCAATCCAAACCCCCTTCGTCTCTAACAGAGACACCCTAAATAACCTCCGCCTCACACCACCTTCGACCGCCTGCCGGAAATCGCCTATGGCGGCGGTCGATGGCCAAATAGCCCCATCTTTACACCACCTCTTCACCTCAGCCTCCCCATCTCCATGCCACCCCCAGCTCCCCTCGAATCCCAGCCCAACCATTTGAATATCCAAAAAACCGTCAGTCCCTCCATCGTGTCCGGTGGCATCACTTTTGATGGCTACCAAATTTACACCATAGGTCCCCCTCGCCCTCCTCTTTCCGAATCCCACTCCTTATCGTTCGAATCATCGTGGAGTTTGTCAAATATTAAATCAAAATGATGAACCCTAGCACCGCCACAAAATTCTCCGGTGGCGGCGCCACATCCAAACCTTCCCAAATCAACACCAGTTGACCACCCTGACTCCCTCTTCCCTAATCCCTAGCCAACTTGATTCATATCCAAGTAAAACTCATTGAATGGCGGAGGGTTCTGCAGTTCTAGGTTGTTTCGAAGTTGTCAAGGTCAAATTGGTTTCTTATTAGTATTATAAGCATGTTTCTGACGAAATAGGCATATAATACTTACTGGAAATCAATTTCAAAGAATATGTTGATTGGAATCCGAAAATCAGTATGTTTTCTTAAACTTCGTCTTTTCTTTTTCAATATGCTTGTTTGTCTGTGTTTCGTTGTATGTTTGTTTGAATTAATTCCGTTGTATTCATCATTTCTGATTAAGTAATTCTTCCCCCTATTTTGGACCATTTTTTTTGGTCCAGTGTTCTCTTGATTGATCAACATGTGGTTAAATAGTTTCGTCAATTAATCCGTCTTATTTGTGTTTCAGTAATTCTTTTCGAGTTGGTTAATGTCGAATGTTTATATGTTGATCCTTATTTTCCCAACTTCAGAACCTCGTTCATTTATTGTTAATGTTCTTTCATCTTTGTCTAAGGTTAATTTTGAAATGCAAGTTGTTTCGAAGTTTATTGTGTTTGTGTCAGTCAAAATTGCTCTTGGTAGTTCAATAATATTTTGTCTTGTTTCATGAATTGAAGTGAAGACTGCTGTTTAATCCTACTGTTTAAGTTGTTTTGATATGAACCCGAACTTGTTTGAATTGTCCTAATGCTATGAATGCAGCTTAGTCTTTCAGTTGATATAGAATTGGTTATAGCTGCAGATTGAAAGTAATTGGGTTAGGGGTAGGACAGTAATTCCAGTAGTTTCAGGGGTAATTTGGGAATGAAAAGATTAGGGAATTTGTTTAATGATAGTAGTATGATAGTGGAGTATTAGTTGTCATTAAATTAATGAGTTAGTGGGGAACAAGACATAATGATATAAAGAAGGGAAAAAGGGGCTGGAAAGTAAAAAAGATGGGGGATAATAACGAAAACCTAAAAGGATACACATAGTAGAGGAATATAGAGGCTGGAAAGTAAAAAGAAGGATTGGGTAATAATAAAATTTTTTTTTACAACTGTAAAGAAAAAATGGGGGCTGGAAAGAGTTCAAGAGTTAGGTATAAATAGAAAGGAGTTTGGACAGAATAGGGGTCTTCTTTTTTTAGTCCGAAAAAAGGAGGGGGCTTTTAAAATCAAAGAGGTCAGAAGTAAAAAAAAGAAATAAAAAATTTGAGATTTGAAAATCCCATTGCTTCATTGATTTCATTTTCCTGATCCAAACACACTAACACTGATCCTTAAGTAACTCTAGTGCATCTTTCGAATTCATTTGACTGGTGTTGGTAGTGTTGTGAGCCAATCTCTGTTTTCTGTTTGGTTCATTGATTCATTTTGGAGTTGAACTTGCTGTACTTGTTCAATTAGTTTGGTTGGTTTTCTGGTATTGTTGTGGGTCAATCTTTTGGTTTCTGCTGTTTGCTTGGGTCGTTTGAATCATTCCTGGGGTTGTTGCTGTTGATGTACTATTACTACCCTGCTGATCACTCCTGTATCTTCTTCTTTTTCCAATACCAGGTACACTTTCGAATCAACACTGATGTAGCTGTGAGATGTAAAAGTGAAATGAAATGCTAGGGTGATTGATGAATTAATATTGTATCTGTAGTTAATAGATATGTGATAAGTATTTGTAAAGTTTAGTTTCATGACTCAATAAAAATGCATGAGGTAGTTTTGTACTTAACTGGAATTGTTTGGTTTTTAAACCGCAGTTTGTGGTTGTTGATTGCAGATTAAATGTAGTTAGTTGTGTAATTTGTATAATGAACAAATAGTTAATAGATTGGTTACTTAGACTTCATCTTTAATTAGTGCTTGTATTTAGGACAGATTTTAGGACTGAGTACTCTAATGGATTAGTGATTCGTCATGCTTCCTAGTGCGATGTAGCCTTAATTATTTAGCTAATTCTAAAAAAAACCGATTCCATTGGGCAGCATATAGGCCAGTGTTTAAATCCAGCTAGTAACATCCTCTAGTAGTTATTTCCATTAGTCTCAATCTTCTAAAAAATATTAGTTTAAATTATTTAGAGAATGGTTAGTTTGTTTAATATTTTGTCAATCTCGTATGCTATTTATAATTGCAGCTTTAGTAATATTCACTTATAGAATAGGGCACGAAAAAATCTAATAACTAATAAGAGGCCCGAACTTATAAGCATGTAATTAATTAGGACCTTTTCCTTATATTTAGAGACAAACTTAATTAAAAAAAAATGTAGTCACTTTAGGTTTATCCTTTTAATAAAGAATGAGACGAGCCTCGCCAAATAAAACGCATAAATCGCGGGGCCCTCATGAATGTATATATTAAAATGCTTAGATTTCGGGACGGGTTGTTTATCAAATTTCACGGCCTTCCCTAAAAATAATAATGCGTTAGTCTCTTTAGGCGCGTGTTTAATAATTTTACCTTCCTAAGTTCGGGTGTGTATTTCATGCAACCCAAATCCAAATTCCAAAACGTTGAATAAAATGTGTTGAGGATCCGGGTGCATTTCATGTGACGTGATCCAAAAACATATTTTTAACGACGTTCATTTTCCTTAAAAAATAATTAAAAAAAGCGGTTAAAAGTTAAAATTTGCACATAAGTTCATAATTGTTAAAATCAGATAAATAAGCCAAATATGACAGTTGAGCGACCGTGCTAGAACCACGGAACTCGGGAATGCCTAACACCTTCTCCCGGGTTAACAGAATTCCTTATCCGGATTTCTGGTTCCCGGACTGTAATACAGAGTCAATCTTTTCCTCGATTCGGGATTCAACCGGTGACTTGGGACACCATAAATCTCCCAAGTGGCGACTCTGAATCTCTTAATAAACGAATCTCATTTCGATTGTCCTTTAATTGGAAAAACTCCCCTTTACCACATCCCTCGCGGGGTGCGGTAGCACCAAAAAGAGGTGCGACATTATGTATATTGGCTCGTGGGTGAATGGGGGATTTGATTTTCGTCCGAACCTCATTTTGGATTCGAATTGTTTTGCATTTATTGATGTTATGAAGTCATTTATGTACAGATACAATTGATTTGGAGCCGAATTCAAAAGGAAAGGCGGTAATGGAGGATTGAGTTGGCCATGGAAGTTTGAGGTAAGTGTTCGGTCTAACCTTAGAGAGATTAGTAGTTAAGTCATATTTGCTACTTGTTTCTTGTTGAGTACGACGTATAGGCATGGTGACGAGTATCTATACGTTGGTGTGGAGCATGACTGTGAGTCTTAAATTGATACTTGTTGTATTTTTTAATTATACTATGGTTGCAATAGTGAGTAAATCTGTGGCATTGCACAAATACTTAGTTGATTTTCATGGAAGTTACATATGAGCTAGAAATGGTGAAAATTGAGATGATTAGGAGTTGAGTTGAGATTGGTTGTAGTTGATTTCTCCTCTGTCGGGACGTATATATTTGTACTGTTGAGTTCCCTTGTCGGGCTAGTATAATTTATGGTAAATCTCTTGCCGAGACAGTTTTTATGATCTCTGTAAACTGTATATCTGGAACGGGTTGCGCACCGCACCATTCTTTTATTTTATATATATATGTGGATCGGATTGCACACTGTAACATATATTATCTTGGATCAGGTCGCTGCAACCGATATTATATTGGATCGGGTTGCACGCCACAACATATATATTATATTGGATTGGGTTGCATGCCGCAATAGCTATAAATATATATGGATCGGGTCGCATGCCGCAACAGTATTAATTGATAAGGGATCGGGTTGCGTGCCACAACAATAGTGTTATTGTATTGTTGTAGATACTGTATTGTCTTCTATTTATCCATTTGGTTTCTGTTAGGTTGATACTGTTTCCCTGAAGCATGTAACCCCTCCCTTTTTAAACTGCATATTACCTGTTTATTCTTCTGCCATATATTATTGAATTGCACAGGTTTATCTGGAGTCTGGTTCTAGCCTCGTCACTAACTCACTGGGGTTAGGCCAGACACTTACCATCACATGGGGTCGGTTGTACTGATGCTACACTCTGCACTTATATGCAGATACCAGAGCATCGTTTGGTCAGTAGCAGTAGATCGAGAGCCAGCATTTAGTCCACCGAGGCAATGAGGTATCCTTGCAGGAATCCGCAGGCCTGTCGTCTCCTCTATCCCTTATTATGTTCTGCTATCTCTTGTATTCGAGACAAACAGTATTTCTTTCTTTCAGACATTGTATGTAGTGATCTTAGAAAGTCCATGAATGTTGTGACACCAGTTTCTGAATAGAGGCATATGTGGATTTTTCTTAATATTTTGGTTTATTTCGTCTAAGTATTCCGATGTTATTTTAAGGTCTATTTCCTGTTAATTTAATTGGTAAAAAGGAATTAAAATAGAAGTGTTTAAGGATTTCTGAATGAGTGGCTTGCCTACCTTCTACGAGTAGGCGCCATTATGACTCTCGATGGGGGGAATTTCGGGTCGTGACAGTAGCAAAATAAGATGACACATAGGAGTATGTAGACGCTAGATCAAATAGAATTGAAGCATCTCTATTGTAAACTGAAACCTTACCTGTGATAACGGTATCGGATGCCTCAGCCTCAGGCCTGACTAGGAAAGTATAACATCGGGGTTGGGCCCCACCACTCTTAACTACATCCCAAGGACGGCCTCCTACTGGCTGGCCTCCACCTCTAGCAGCCTAACCTCCACCTCTAATACTTTGACCTCCACCTCTAGCTGCTTGACCCCTACCTCTAGATAGCTAAGTGAGTGGTGCACTCCGTGCCGGAACCACGGCACGAGAACCCTGATGTTGAGAGCTACTCGATGCTCAAGTGCAAAATCTAGTAATGTTCCTCGGATTGCCACAAGTATAACAAGTCTCGGCTACTGGGACTACTGACCCTGAAATTGACCCTGATGGCCTGAGTAACCACCCTGAAAACTCCAGAGCGGAGGTGTACTGATAGGAGCTGGTGGTGCACTGTAGGGTAGCTGGTCAGAATACTGCGTATGAGAACCACGACCACCTGAAGTACCATGAGAAGTCTGAAGTGTTGAATGAAACGGCCTAGAAGGATGGCCTCTACCAAAAGAATCCTTGCCTCCAAACGAGGCACCACTAAACCTATCAGAATGACGAGGCCTCTTGTCAGACCCCTGACCATTCCCCTGAGCTAGAACTACCTCAACTCGCCGAGCCATATTGGCCGCATCTTGAAAAGAAATCTCGCTACCCGTCTCCTTAGCCATGTGCAATCTGATAGGCTGAGCGAGTCCCTAAATGAAGCTCCTCACTCTCTCTCTCTCTCTCTCTCTCTCTCTCTCTTGATGGGGAGTATAAGAATAGCATGACGAGCCAAATCAATAAACCTAGTCTCGTACTGAGTGACAGTCATAGAACCCTGCTGAAGATGCCCGAACCGCCTGCGGTAGTCCTCTCTCTGGGTGACAGTAAGGAACTTCTCGAGAAATAGTTGATAGAACTGGTCCCAAGTCAAGGCAAGCGACCCGGCTAGCCTAGTCAACACAAAATAATTCCACCATCTCTTGATGGACCCTATCATCTGGATTACAGCAAAGTCGACCCCATTGGTCTCTACTATCCCCATGTTCCACAACACCTCTTGGAAGCGGTCAAGATAATCCTGGGTGTCTTCAGTAGTTGATCCACTGTAATGAACTAGTAAAAGCTTGGTGAACTTTTCCAACCTCAACAAAGCCTCAGAAGACATAGATGATACACCAATTGCCTGAGCCCCAACAATTGGCTGAGCTACTCCTACTGGCTGAGCTTCTAGAGTTTGGAACTAGGGAGCCATCTGCTCCGGAGTGTGAGTAGAGGGAGTCTATGCTCCTCCCCAAGCTTGAGAGATGGCTGGTGCAACAAGAAGTATGCCTGCCTGAGTGACACTCTCTATAAGGCCCACTAGATGGACCAAAGCATCCTGAAGTACTTGGATAGCGATAAACCCCTCTAGGACCTGAGTTGGCCCTATTATAACGGTCTGAGCCGGAACCTCATCCTCAAACTCTACCTGAGGCTCCGCTGTTGGTGCTGCTACTCGAGCTCTAGGCTGAGCCCTGCCCCTACCTCAGCCTCTAGCACGGCCTCGGCCTCGTCCTCTGCCCCTTGTAAGAGCTACCACTAGGGGCTCGGGCTGCTGATCAGCAGATGAAACAGTACATGTTCTCGCTATCTATGAAAGAACAGAGTAGAAGTTTAATTAGAATTGAGAAGTCAAATCGCACGACAGAGGAGTAGATGTGAAGTTATTCCTAAACTTTGTAGCCTCAGGGGGATAAGCACAAACGTCTTTGTACTAATCCCCCAGACTTTACCTAGCTTGTTCGTAAATTGTGAGACCTAGGCAACCTAAAACATAAGAGACAATTTTTTTCAAACACTCTTTCATCCCCAAAACACAAGTAAGTGATTTTAAACTCATTTCTTTCACTCCTTAACTTCTTTTTACAGGATTTCATCCTAGAATATAGGGTTTCCATGGTTGAATTGGGAATTTTTGGTAGAACTTAGGAATATTGAAATTTGGGGATTTTTACCTCAAATTGAGGTTGGATTCCAAAACCAATTATATATCCGGGCTCGGGGGTGAATGGTAATCGGGTTTTGGTCTGAATTTCGGGTTTGGACAAAGTGGGCCCGGGGATCGATTTTTGACTTTTGGGAAATCATTTAAAAATCTATTTTCATGCATTAGAATTGATTCATTTAGAATTTATTAATAGTATTAATTAAATTGTGGCTAGATACAAGCGAATTGGTGGTGGAAACAAGAGGTAAAGCGGTAGTTGAGGCTTGAATTGTGTTCGTGACATCGAGGCAAGTATTTGGTCTAACCTTAGCTTGAGGGATTAGGAGTTGTGTCTTAATTGTTATGTCTTAATTGTTGAGTACGACATATAGGCATGGTGACGAGTATTTATACGTCGGTATCAAGAATGCCCGTGAGTCTTATACTTTGATAACCGTGACTCCATTTTGTATTTGTTTATGCTTTATGTGATGATATCTATTGTTGAACAAGGTTTGTGGAAGTATTATTGGTAATTGAACATTAAAGAGCGTTGGCTCAAGTTGTGAATTGATTTGTGGAAGTATTATTGGTAATTGAACATTGTGGAGCGTTGGCTCAAGTTGTGAATTGATTTGTGGAAGTAATATTGGTAATTGAACATTGTAGAGCATTGGATCAAGTTGTGAATTGAATTGTGAAGCAATTGTGGAAAAGAGAAGAGTTTTACGAGATTATCTCCCTTTCCGGGATGTTATTGATTTTGATATTATCTCCCTTGTCGGGATGTTATTCCCTTGATATTATTTCCCTTGCCGGGATATTGTTGTTAGACTAATGTTCCCTTTCTAGGATTTTGTTGTGATTTTATTGATTCCCTTGCCCTTATTGCTTGTGGTTGGTGTTTGGGTAAGGAAGAGTGTAAGATCACAAAGGGTGATGCCATGCATGATATTTGTGAGAGAGTGTTAATACATGAAGGATGATGGCGTGCCGATATTGTGAGGTTAAAGCTCGAAGGGTGATGCCGTGCCGCACGATGTACAATGTCGTGCCATGATATGAGGTATAATGCACGAAGATTAATTGTGTGCCATGATTATGTGAGGTAAAAGAACGAAGCGTGATGCCGTGCTGATTATATTGATTCTTATGGTGAGGACGAGAGTAAAAGCACGAAGGGTGGTGCCGTGCACTTGTCTTTGATTTCCTGATTCTCATTGATAATTGAGTTATGGTGCTATTTATGGTTATTTATTGGTTTTCTGTTGTTACTTGATTTCCCTCGCAACATGTTTTCCCCCCTCCCATCTTTACGTGTAAATTTCTACCTTTACTTTTTCGTTGTATATGATTTAACTGCACAGGTTTATTTGGTAGTCTGGTCCTAGCCTCGTCACTATTCGCAGAGGTTAGGCTAGGCCCTTACCAGCACATGAGGTTGGTTGTGCTGATACTACACTCTGCATTGTGTGCAGATCCCGGTGCTGTAGCTTTTGGACCACAGTGAGGTTGCTGCCGTAAGTCCAGTGGTGGAGACCCGAGGTAGTCCTGCAGGCGTTCATAGGCCTTGGCGCCTTTTTCTATTACTTCCTTTCTGTTTTTACTTATTCAGAGACAAATTCGTGTAATTCTATTCAGATTTTATTTGTAGTATTCGTAGATGGCCCGTGACATTGTGATACAAAATTTTGGGTAGAGTTGTACTTAGACTTCCGTAGTTTGTATTAATCTAAACTATCAGATTTCGTCTTTCGCATTATTTTTTTGTTATTATTATTTTCGTTGTTTTGTTATGTTATTTTGGAATTATTAAAAAATTTAAAATGAAAATGGTTAAATATTGGAATAATTGGCTTGCCTAGCTTTCACTAGTAGGTGCCATCACGACTCCCGATGGTGGAAAATTCGGGTCGTGACACATTATTTGTTGAATAAATATTCAGGGGGAGTGTTATAAATAGAATTTTATTTATGGTGAATGTCTATATTTAGAGAGATTCTAGGGTTTATTAATTAGTGGCTAAGTTACTCTCTCCCTATAAATAGAGAGGTTTTTCATTGTAATTCATCCCAAAATTCAATAACAATTACTTTTTCTTTCTCTGCAATATTCTTCTTCTACTTTTATTGTTTTATAACAATTCCTACTATTTACTAGATGTTAAATTTAAAGATAAAAATGAAAAATTCAACTATATTTAGGACCGAGACACAATAGCCAACTAAAGGCCTAAAGATTAAGGATTCTGCCATATTACTCCTAGGCTGCTATAAGCACTTCAAGACCCTAGGCTGCTGGAATTTGTCAAATTGGCTCAATCTCTAATCAAACTCAATCCAATTTTAGTCAAATTTGATCTTTGTCTTTGAGTATATTGCCCCACCATAAATTAGTGTTTCGCAAAAAGCTGTATAAAGTGTATATGTGATTTGGAAGGAAAAGATTTTAGCGATGAGAATTTTGGCTTCCCTCCTCCAAATTCTTAAAAAATAGTTTTTCTTTGTTAGTTATAATTCTTCGAAAGACCTAATTTTTTGCCTCCGTTGTGTTATCGCAGTGACTTTAAGAAGGAGAAGGTTTTGGTGTTGAGGCTTTTGAAGGATTTTATCTATTTTCTTCGGATTACTTTCTGTGCCGCTAATTCTCTACAAAATAGTGCAAATTCGAATATTCGTAGGTGCCCAATTTAGATAATAGTTTTCTTTATTTTGTTAGGTTTTTCAGATGTTGTTGTTTTTTAAAAGAATTTGTGCATGCGATATTCGAGTTTTTGCAAGTACCTAGTTTAGTTAACAATTTTCTTTCTTTTTTATAGTTGTTTGGATTTTATTAAACAGAACACAATGAACATAGATTTTTATAGGCAACTTTAACTTGCTAGGTTTTGAGACATAGTTGACTAATTGATGGATGAAAGCTTTTTTTGGGTAGGTCTTTAATTTGTTTTGTCTTTGCCATATTTCAAATTTGAGATTGGTGGTGTTCTGAAAGTACTCACTAGGTTTGTTCTTCCCTAGTTATTTCTGCTCTTTAAGTTTTCTTGCAGATTATGTTTCAACTTAAACTTACTATATAGAATGTCACGACCCAAACCCCCGCTCCGGTACTGATGACGCCTCTCGTGAAGACAAGGCCAGCCCGACCATTTCAGAATATCACTTTAAAGCAGTTAATCAGTTATATAATAGTTCGAATATGAATTAATGATACTAACCAATGTAAATACATCCCGACTGGGGTGTCACAAGTCATGAGCATCTAGAGAACTATAAGTACAACTAT
The DNA here is from genome assembly GCA_026770625.1 of Nicotiana glauca. Lineage (NCBI taxonomy): Eukaryota > Viridiplantae > Streptophyta > Magnoliopsida > Solanales > Solanaceae > Nicotiana > Nicotiana glauca. Next base: position 55,001 of record MU678446.1, read on the forward strand.
AGGGCCAACAATATACAGAATAAAATTTAGAACCAAAGGAAGTAATCCGGTGCCGCGAACGCTGGCGGTCACTCTGCTCAGCTACAATAGCAATACCTTCAACTAGCTCAAAACCCGCTACCGGGTGAACAATAACTGCATCTGCACGGGAGGTGCAGGGAGTAAAATGAGTACTCCAACTCAGTGAGTAATAAAAGTAAATAATAACTGAGCAACCAGAAATCACATAAAGAAACCAACATGCTATACAGAAGCCGGGTACAATATGACAAAATAGTGAAATCAGTGAAATCTTTAGAAATGTTTTGGCTCGGTTCAAATCTCTTTCGAAAATGGTCTTTTCAATAATTATGAAAACGGTTTCAAAATAGTTAGTACTGATTAGCACAGAAAACCCGCCCCTCAGGCACAAATACCACATTATAACAGGTAAAAGGCAAGAAGTATGCAAAATGAGCACATAAAAGCTCGCCCCTCGGGCAATATCTCAAACTGACCCAGCCCCTCGGGCTCACTCTTCACAACACTCTCGGCACCTCGGGCTCTCTCTCTCTCTCAAATCCCTCTCAGAAATAGTATCACATAATAACCGCTGCGACGTGCAGCCCGATCCATAGCTCGCCGCGGCGTGCAGCCCGATCCATATAGGTACCCGCGCTCAATAAGGGGGGGTGCAGACTCCGGAGGGGATCCTACAGCCCAAGCGCTATATCACTGCGGCGTGCAGTTTGATCCAATATATACATACTGCGGCGTGCAGTCCGATCCATATAATATACTATTGCAGCGTGCAGTCCGATCCATATAATATACTACTGCGGCATGCAGTCTGATCCATATGATATACTACTGCGGCGTGCAGTCCGATCCATATATAACCCTCACATCTAGACCCTAGGCCTCACATCCCTCAGTGTATCCTCACATCTGGCCCTCGGCCCCACTTAGTTAGAATATCATCACAAGCCCCTCGGGCACTGGTAAAATAGTAGTCCTCAGCCCAAAATATCATTTAAATTATCATTTAAGACTCAATCTGAGTAAAAGTGGCTGAGTTTAAAGTAGTGGAGAAACAGTATGACTGAGTTCAAGTAATAAGTCAAAACAGTCAGGGAAAATAGTGAAAATAATCCCCGAAGGGTTCAAATAATTAGCACAAAGCCCAAATACGACAATCAGCCCAAACAACAGTGATAACAAATAAATTCCAGTCAAATACGCGGTAATTTAATCAATCAGGACGGACCAAGTCACAATCCCCAACGGTGCTCTACCCCACGCACACTATCTGGCGTGCAAGTCACCTCAATATAGCACTACGACCGGGGTTTCAAACCCTCAGGATATCATTTACAATCATTACTCACCTCGAACCAGTGAAATCTCTAGCTCGCGACACCTTTGCCCCTCAAATCGGCTTCTACGCGCGTCGAATCTAACCAAAATCAGAGCGAATACATCACAATATGCTAAGGGAATAATACCCAATCAAAAATAATCGAAAAATATCAAGAATCTCGAAATTAGCAAAACCCGAGCCCCGGGCCCACTTCTCGAAAAATCAGGAAATTAACATCACCGGATTCCTTATCTTGCCACGATTTCATACATACCAAGAACTCTCAAATTCGAGCTCAAATGGCCTATCAAATGCCCAAATCAAATTTCAAATTCTCAAGCCCTAGTTCTTCAATTTTAGGCTTAATTTTTATGAATTTCTAGATGGATTTCACAATAAGAACGAGTTTTAAGTTCAAAAATCTTACCTCCAATCGATTCTCCTTGAATCCCTCTTCATTTTCCTTCAAAAAGCTCTCAAAAAGTCCAACAATGGAGGAAAAATGACCCAAAATCGCTGATGAAATGTTTTTAACATTCTGTCCGGGTACTGTAGCTAACACTATGCAATCGCATTATAGCTCCTGCGATCAGATAGAACAAAATTCTTGGGCACTGTAGCTAATCCTATGCGATTGCATAGAACAAAATTTCAGCTCCAAATTTAACCTTATGCAATCGCACACCAACTCCTGCGATCACATAGAACATTTTTCTACTAAAACTTTCGAATCAAATTTATACTGTGCGATCACATAGAACAACCAAACAACCCCTCGAAATCCTTCTATGCAATCGCATCCCCTCTCCTGCAATCGCATAGAGCAAAATCCTGTAGCACTGACCTGCAATTTTCTGCAGCAGCCAAAGTCCGAAAAACCTCCCGTTAGCCATCCGAAATCACCCCGTGGCCCCTGGGACCTCAACCAAAAATACCAACATCTCCTAAAATATCATACAAACTTGTTCCAATCATCAAAATGCCTCAAACAATGCCAAAACCATCAAATTACATCGAACTCAAGACTAAGTTCTTCTAAAACTTCCAAAACACACATTCGATCAAAAACCTATCCAAAACACGTCTGAATGACCTGAAATTTTGCACACACATCACAAATCACATAACGAAGCTATAGCAACTCTCGGAATTCAATTCCGACCCTCAGATCAAAATCTCACCTATCAACCAGAAATCGCCAAAATACTAACTTCGCCAATTCAAGCCTAATTCTACACCAGACCTCAAAAATCAATTCCGATCGCAATCCTAAGTCACAAATCACCTCCCGAAGCTAACTGAATCACCAAAAATCACATCCGAGCCCTATAACTCATAAGTCAACGTTCAGTTGACTTTTTCAACTTAAGCCTTCCTTAAAGAGACTAAGTATTTCATTTCTTATCAAAACCAATCCAAATCAACTCTAACACACCACCTACCGATAATGAAATATGAAGAAGCATAAAATGGGAGAAATGAAGCAGTAACATATGAGACGACGGGTTGGGTCGTCACATAGAATGAATGGTGTTGAAAAGGATTAGATTAAAATGATCTCAGTTAGTAGTTCAACAAAAAATAGTCCTAAATTTACTTCAATTTAATATCAGTTTGAAATTAGTTTTTTGGAAGTTTTATTTACTCAAGATGTTAATTCTCGTATTCTATAGTTTGATTTTGCTTAATCATAGCACAAAATGGCATTTTAGCTCCATTAAATCATAAAGATTCGAGGCTTGTGCCTGATCTGTTTAAGAACAGGATATGGGCTCATATTAAGGTACTTAAAAAAAGGAAAATATTACATATTACTAAGATTCTTATTGCTTTTACATGTGTGTGTGTGTGTTATATATTTATGTTTACAGAAAAATACTAATGCAACTTAGGATACGAGACATATTTTGATGATATTAGTTGGGACAAAATGTAAAGAATGGAACTATAAGGCAAAAAGAATCGGTTATAAGCCATATGACAACGATAATAAGCACTTATCTAAAGTCATTAGTTAATTATTGGAGCTCTAATTAAGCAAACCTAATCTTGGAGCAGTAAGTATCTTTTTCTACTGCCCTTAACACATGGTATTAAGTCATTCTATGTGCTGATCATACTTTTTTCTTTCTATTTTTTTTATACTTTTCCTCTGTCATTATACAATCTCAGGCTTAGCAAAGAGAAAATTTTGATAAAGTGGTGAGGTAGAAGTTTAAAAATCTACCTCAGCTATAGGAATTTAGATGGGGGAAAAGTTGTCTGAAGCTACCTTAACTATACTTGATAAAGTATCTTTCATAAATTTAAAATATATGTGGTTGTCTTATTTTTGTATCTTGTATTCTATAATTTGCAAAATTTTATAAACTATCAAAGTAACCAATCTAATATTTCTCCTCAAGACTGGAAATAGTGAAGTAGGCACAAAGAAAATCGGTAAGTTTGAAAAAATTTAAGATACTTTTTCCTCTCTTTTCTTTTGACTTATTTTTTTTCTTTTCTCTTTTCAGTTGCTGCTATATACCCAATATAAATTTTTAGAATCCCAGTCGGTTATTTTCTATATCCTAATTTATTATAATCGAAGAGGAAAGAATTTCCTTTATTATATAGTTATAATTTTTTTGTATGACTTCTTGTGTAGTATTTTTGAAGGAGAATTACTGGCAATGAAAAGCTTGACTCACGGAGAAGTGGTTTAAAAATACTTTTCTACAGGATTTAGTCTAGAAGTTATGGGATTCATTCTAAAGTAATAATAATGTATTACATATTGAAATTACGGTCTTTTATGATTTAGATGGATTTGAGTTTCACGTGAGAATAAATTATTTGATTTGGCATCATCTACTTGTACAAAGTACTTTTTAGATTGCTACTTTGTTCTTTGGTTATAGTATTACAAGGCATTTGTTTTACATATGTGTCATGTTAGTTGAAGGTTGACATTTGTGGATGTACAAATTAAATGTAAAGCGTTACGATAAAACTAAATAGAGGATTATTATTAATATTTTAAAAAAATTGGTACCGACAGTAATCTAAATGTTTGAATTTTTAATACGACATTTTGAAAAGTTGTGAAAAATATCACTAATCATTTTTGACAGTCATGTAAATGCAAATACGACATTTTCATAAATGTCGTGAATTTTCTTATAGATATTTTTTAAAGGTTAAAAGTAAATGTCATAAATTTCTTACTAACATTTATCCAAATATCGTAAAATAAATATCGTAAATTTCTTATCGATATTTACTTAAGCGTCATAAATTAAATGTCGTAAAATTCTTATCGATATTTACCTAAATGTCGGTAAATAAACGAAATTAAAATTTATGAAATCTAATGCAAATGTAAAATAAATGTTGATACATGAATTTGCGACATTTAAGAAGTTTAATATGACATTTAATAAATGTTGTCGTATCTTTAATTTCCTGTAGTGATATGTAGTACTAATTATCTAAAGTATTTAGGTTCATGTAGTCGATGTACATCTAATTTAATTATTTATACACATTTTAGGCATGACTTCTTGTTATTGTCCTATCTCTTACTTAAATTGTTGACTTTATCTCCGGCCTGTACTCCCCCATAGTATGCTTTCCTCCCTCTTAACTATTTAATTTCTGTATTCTTCCCTTTTATTGTATATATATATATATATATATATATATATATATATATATATATATATATATATAT
>MU678446.1:60497-78826 GCA_026770625.1 Nicotiana glauca
CCAGGGTTAGGCCAGGCACTTACTAGCACATGGGGTCGGTTGTGCTGATGCTACACTTCTGTGTACTTTTGCACAGATCACGGTACCGGAGCAGCTTTTGGACCACATTAGTAGGGTATTGATCGGGAGCTGACTTGTGTCCAGGGACTTACGAGGTAGCCTAACTGGCGTTCGCAGGCCGAAGTCCCTTTCCGTGTTTTCAGTTTGTTTTCATTAATCCGGGTCGTGACATTAATCCTTTTAGAAATTTACTTACTTATTCGATGTGAGTTAAGCAATTCAAGCTACCAATGGTTTCACAATTAATCCACGTACAACATGCTTTTGGGTCCTAACTACCCGAACAATAGCATAATAGTGGCTACGTACGGACTCTCGTCACCTCGTCCCTACGTAGCCCCCACAAATAGGAGCATATAATCAATTACTTCACCTATGGGGTAAATTCCCCCTCATAAGATTAGAAAGGAGATTCACCTCGCTCCGAAGACTCATAACCGGCACTCTACATCCTTTCGAAGGCTCAAACCGACGCACAATGCACCAAAAATAGCCAATTGACGATAAACTAATGAGAATATGCTTAAATACTTGTTAACAATTTAGATTATACAAATTTCCAATTCCGCTTAGTGAAATGACCAAGATTCTCTCAGACCCACATGCCCGGAATCCATAATTTTTTAAAGATAAAGATTACACATGACCTTAGGAACTCAAATACATAACTTTCTCTTAATTCCATACTCAAAATCGTGGCTAAAATCCAAGATTATAATTTTCTAGGTTTTCAACCAAAACCTCAATATTTACTCTAAATTCCATGCTTAAAGCCATATATAATTGATATATTCAACTCAAGAGTGGTGGAGATAACTTACCTTAACATAGATGACGAAATCCCTCATTGAAGCTCTCCAAAAATCGCCCCCAAGTCATGAAAAATGGGTGAAATGAACCAAAACCCCGATTTAAAACAAGTCTCTGCCTTTAGTCGTTTCTATTTCTGTGGAAATTTTACCGCTTAAGCGGTTCCGCTTCTGCGGATATCTTGCCGCTTCTGCGGCTCCAATCCACGTCCAGGCCTTCCGCTTCTGCGGTTCTCCACATCGCAGGTGCAGTCCGTTTCTGCGAAAACCCAACCGCATCTGCGGATCCCTGCAGCTCCAACCAAAACCGCTTCTACGGTCCCCCCCCTTTAGCACCCGCGATACCGCTTCTGCGGTCCCCATTTCCGCAGAAGCGAAAATACCAGAAGCAGCAGCTTTAGAACTCCTTCAAACTCTGGATTCAATCCGTTAGCCAATCGGAATACACCCGAGGCCCCCCGGACCCCAACCAATCATACCAACCAGTACCAAAACACATTACGGACTTGCTCGAGGCCTCAAATCATAACAAATAATGCTAAAACCATGAATTACACCCTGATTCAAGCTTTATGAACTTTGAGCTTTCCAACTTCTATTTTTGATTCTTAAACCTATCAAATCACGTCCGATTGACCTCAAATTTTACACACAAGTCATATTCAACATTACGGACTTACTCCAACTTTCGTAATCGGATTCCGACCCTGATATCAAAAAGTCAACCTCCGGTCAAACTTCTCAAAAACCTTCAAATTCTCACTTTAGCCAAATTGCTCCAAAATGACCTACGGACCTCCGAATTCACTTTCGATCGCGCTCCCAACTCCAGAATCACCATACGGAGCTATTCACAATCTCAAAATCCCAAAAGGACATCGATAACGCTGAAATGCACTCCGAGCTAAACTTAAGAAATTCCTTCTAAAATGCTAACTTCCACAATAGGCGCCAAAATGCTCCCGGGTTTTCCAAAACCCAAACCGGGCATACGCCCAAGTCCAAAATCATCATACGAACCTGATGGAACCTAAAGATTCTGATTCCGAGGTTGTTTACTCAAAATTCCAATCCTAGTTCATTCTTTCAACTTTTAGCTTCTCAAATGAGAATTTTCATTTAAATTTAACTCCGATCTTCCTGAATTTAAATTCCGACCATGCAAACAAGTCACAATACCTAAAATGAAGCTGCTCATGGCCTCAGACTGGTGAACGACACACTAGGGCTCGAAACGATCGGTCCGATCGTTACAATCTGGCTATCATCAGATCCGTATTCACCCTGAGGATGTTGCTAAGTCTGCATTCCGCACTCATGAGGGTCACTATGAATTTTTAGTGATGCCTTTTGGACTATCGAATCCACCCTCAACTTTTTAAGCCACAATGAATTTTGTATTTCGGCCATATCTTCGAAAATTTGTGCTTGTATTTTTTGATGACATTTTGGTATATAGTGGCTCATGGGATTTACATCTTCAGCATTTGGAAACAGTCCTTCAAGTGCTTCATGAAAACTGCTTAGTTGCAAAAGAATCTAAGTGTCTATTTAGCCAACAACAAATAGACTATTTAGGACAAGTGATTTCCTATGAAGGTTTGGCTGTGGATCCTTCCAAAATTCAGGTTATATCAAATTGGTCCACTCCAAAGAATGTCAAAGAAGTGCACAATTTTTTGGGATTGACGGGCTATTACCGTCGCTTCATTAAGCATTACGCTTCCTTGGATAGTCCTCTCACCAATTTGCTTAAACAATATGTGTTTCAGTGGAATGATTGTACGCAAGCTGCCTTTGATACATTGAAGCAGGCCCTTGGCTCAACACTAGTGTTAGCACTGCCAGATTTCTCCAAGGAGTTTTTTCTAGAAACTGATGCATCCGGGACTAGTATTGGTGTCGTGTTGTCTCAATATAGACACCTAGTTGCTTATTTTAGCCAGAAATTGTGTTCCCGAATGCAACAAGCCTCGACTTATCACCGAGAGATGTTTGCCATTACTCAGCCTGTGAGTAAGTGGCGACAATATTTGCTTGGGAGATGTTTTGCTATCTATACAGATCAGTAGGCTCTCAAAAATCTCACTGACCATGTCATACAACTCCTGAACAACAACGATGGCTTGTTAAGCTAATGGGATATGATTTTTCTACTATGTATAAGCCTAAGCGTACCAATTTGGCGACAGATCTCTATTTCGACACCATTTTGCTCAATTTTTGGCTATCTCAGGTCGCTCGTTTGATTTTGTGAAGGAATTACGGCAAGAAAATTGTTCCCATCCTGAGTTGTTAGATTGGCAAACACACCTAGCTTCATCTGTTGCAAATTCTTCTATTTATCTTTTCAAGGAAGGCCTTTTATTGTTTCGAGGACAACTAGTGATTCCTTCTGATTCTTGCTTGTGTCTTCATTTCCTTAAAGAATTCCATTCATCATTTGTCGGTGGTCATGCTAGTGTCGCCCGAACTTTTCATCGATTGTCCTCAATTTTTTTGGGAAAGGAATGCGCAAAGACATACAGACCTTTGTGGCTTCCTGCCAAACTTGCCCGCAGAAAAAGATATTCTCAAACAACTGGCTGGACTTCTTCCATCACTCCTTGTTCCTACCTTAGTATTTGAAGAAGTCACCATGAACTTTATCACTGGACTCCCCGGATCCAAGGTAAAGCAGCTATCTTAACAGTGGTTGATCGATTTTGTAAATATGCACATTTTATTGCACTTCCTTCCACTTTTACATCTCACTCAGTTGCTTCAGCATTTGATTCTGAAATCATCAGACTTCATGGCCATCCTAGGATTATCGTCATGGATAGACATCCACGCTATACGAACTCTTTTTGGAAGGAACTACACTGTTTGCAAGAAACTACTCTTTCTATGAGCACTGCATACCATCCCCAGACTGATGGATAGTTCAAGGCCCTTAAAAAATGTATAGAACAGTACTTACGTTGCTTTGTAGCTGACAGCCCACATGAATGGACTCCCCTACTGCCTTGGGCTGAATATTAGTATAACACTGCGTACCAAACAGCAGTGGGGATGGCCCCATTTCAAGCTCTATATGGCTGAAAGCCTCTTACTATGGTGTGTTATGTCCTTAGGAGTAGTTCTAATGCTCTGGTGGAACAGTACATGCTTCAACGAGATGAGGTTGTGGATTTGCTAAAGCATAATCTACTCAAAGCACAACAATTCAACGAAACTGACAGAGGTGATAGTACAGCCTGCCCAGGAAGAAACCAAAACACATATTCAGGCTGAGAAAGTAGTTGAGGCAGCCCAGGAACCTGTAGTTGAGGTGGTGTCTGATAACGAGAAAACCCAAATCATTGGGAAGAAGAGACCTCCAACACCATTCCCACAGAGGCTGGCCAAATACCAGAAAGAGGAACAATACAAGAAATTCGTGGAGATGCTGAATCAAATACAGGTAAATATTCCATTGATTAATGTTTTGAAAGAGATGCCTTGTTATGCAAAAATTATGAAGGACTTGATGTCCCAGAAATTCGACTTCTAAGATTTGGCCACAATGACTCTAACTCAGACCGACAGTGCTATGGTGACTAGACCAGTTGTTGAGAAGTTGTCTGATCCAGGGAGTTTCATAATTCCCTGCACTATTGGTAACTTTGCCTTTGCCAAGGCACTTTGTGATTTGGGGGATAGCTTAAATCTTATGCCCCTGGCGATCTATAAGACGTTGGGGATTGGAAAAGCTAGACCCACGTCGATGTTGTTGCAGTTGGCTAACAGAACTTTGAAAAGGCCCTCTGGTACTTTGGATGATGTGTTGATTAAGGTAGGAAAACTTGTGTTCCCTACAGATTTTATGATTCTGGATTGTAAGGTGGATGAAGAAATTCCCATAATTTTGGGAAGGCCGTTCATAGCCACAGGGAGAGCTCTCATTGATTGTGAAACTGGGGAGCTCAAGATGAGGTTGAACGATGAGGAGATAACATTCAATGTGCAGAAATCTATGAGGTGACCAAGTGAATTAGCCAATTTTTCTCTTATTGATGCCGTGGATTTAATCGTGGAAGGGATTATGAGACATTGACTATTGAGGATCCTATGGCTTCATGTCTTGCGAATTTAGATGAGGTGAATGGGGAAGAATTAGCAGAATGGGTGCTGGATCTAGAGGGCAGAGGGTTTTGGGATAGAACACTTGAATTCGAGCCCCTACACTTAGAAAACAGAGAAACTCCTCCAGCTAAGCCATCCATAGAAGAACCACCAAAGCTGGAGTTGAAGCCACTACCCGCCTATCTTAGGTATGCGTTCCTAAGACCTAACTCTACATTACATGTTATTATCTCACCTAGTTTGCTAGATGTGCAGGCACAACAGCTGTTGCAGGTACTCAAGGAGTGTAAGACTGCCATTGGGTGGACCATGGCAGACATAAAGGGGATCAGCCTGGCATATTGTATACACAAAATTATGCTGGAAGAAGGGCACAAACCTTCTAGGGAGCACCAAAAAAGGCTTAACCCCAACATGAAGGAAGTGGTGAAGAAGGAGGTGATTGAGTGGTTGGATGGGTGAATCATTTTCCCCATCTCTGATAGCAACTGGGTTAGCCCAGTGCAATGTGTTCCTAAGAAGGGTAGTATGACGGTGGTAAAAAATGATAACAATGAGCTGATCTCTACAAGAACCATCACAGGCTAGAAGATTTGTATGGACTATAGGAACTTAAATCTGGCCACCCGGAAAGACCATTTCCCTTCATTGATCATATGCTTGACAGACTGGCACGGAGGTCCCACTTCTGTTTTTTGGATGGGTACTCAGGGTACAACCGAATCTCCATTGCACCGGAGGACAGAGAAAAGACCTCCTTCACATGTCCATATGGAATTTATGCTTTTCGGAGGATGCCCTTTGGCCTATGCAATGCACCCGCCACATTCCAAAGGTGCATGATGGCCATATTCACTGACATGGTTGAAGACATAATGGAGGTATTCATGGATGATTTCTTAGTGGTGAAAAACTCATTCGATGAGTGCCTTACAAACCTAACCCGAGTATTGAAGATATGTATCGAGACTAACCTTGTACTTAATTGGGAAAAGTGCCATTTCATGGTACAAGTTGATGTGATAGCAAAGCTGCCACCCCCCACATTAGTCAGGGCAATTAGGAGCATCCTCGGGCATGCCGGTTTCTACCGGAGATTCATAAAAGGCTTCTTAAAAATTGCCAACCCTCTCTGTAAGTTGTGAGAAAATTATCACCCTTTCATGTTTTTTGATGATTGCAGGGTAGCATTCGAGGAGTTGAAAAAGAGGCTAGTCACAACACCCATCATTATTGCCCCCGACTAGGAGCAACTTTGAACTCATGTGTGATGCCAGTGACTATGCAGTGGGGGCAGTGCTAGGATAGCGGAAAGACAAGCTAATGCACCTAATTTACTATGCTAGTAGAACGTTGAGTGGAGCTCATCTGAACTACATTGTGACTGAAAAAGAGATGTTGGTTGTGGTGTTTGCATTCGACAAATTTAGATCATACCTGATTGGCTCTAAGGTAATTATATATACTGATCATGCAGCTCTCAGGTACTTGATTGAGAAGGAGGAGTCCAAACCGCACCTGATTTGTTAGGTGCTGTTACTGCAAGAGTTTGACCTGGAGATTCGTGACCGTAAGGGCACAAAAAACCAAGTTGCTGATCATCTGTCACGACTTGAAAGAGCTGAAAACTCAGTTGAGGTAGAGGATATTCTGGAAACCTTTCCAGACGAGCATCTACTCACTACAAGCCTTGATAAAGTGCCATGGTATGTAGACTTTGCAAATTACTTGGCAAGTGGTATAGTTCCCTATGATCTTTCCTCTATGCAAAAGAAAAAGTTTTATCGTGACTCCATATGTATTACTGGGATGAAACTTATCTGCTTTAGAATATGTGTTGACAGTATGATCCGTAGGTGTATCCCCGAGATAGAACAATCTTTTGTTTTACAGGCATGTCATGCATCGGCATATGGCAGGCATTTTGGAGGAGTCAAGACGACAGCAAATATGCTAGAAGCCGGCTTCTGCTGGCCAACTGTGTTTAAGGATGCACGTCAATGGGTAAAGGGCTATAATGAATGTCGTCGAACCGGGAACATTTCCCGTCTCCATGAGTTGTCCATGAACCCAATTCAAGATGTTGAAGTGTTTGATGTATGGGGGATAGACTTTATGGGCCCCTTCGTCAGCTCGTTTGGCAATAAGTACATACTTGTTGCTGTGGATTACGTGTCCAAATGGGTGGAAGTTGCAGCACTGCCCACCAATGATGCAAGAGTGGTTGTGGGGTTTTTGAAGAAGAATATATTCACCCATTTCGGGACTGCGAGAGCTATTATCAGTGATGGAGGCACTCACTTCTGCAATCGCGTCTCCAAGAAATTGCTAGCAAAGTAGAATGTGCGCCACAAGGTGGCAACCCCATATCATCCTCAAACCAATGGACAGTTCAAAGTGTTGAATAGAGAGATAAAGAGTGTATTGACCAAGACTATGAACGCTACAAGAACTGATTGGGCGAAAAAGCTAGATATTGCACTCTGGGCCTACAGAACAGCTTTTAAAACACCAATTGGTATGTCACCATATAAGTTGTTGTTCAGGAAAGCCTGCCACTTGCCTCTGGAACTAGAACATAGAGCTTTGTGGGTAATGAAACAGCTGAATCTGGACATTGAGGTTGCGGGAACAACTAGAGTCACAGAATTGCATGAGCTCGACGAGTTCTGATATCTTGCTTTCGAGAGCACGAAGTTATATAAGGAGAGAATGAAGAGGTTGCATGACAAGAACATTGTTGAGAGAAATTTTAAGCCCGGAGACATAGCAGTGCTTTATAACTCATAATTAAGGCTATTTCCGGGTCACGATGGTCTGGTCCATTTCGGGTGGTCGAAGTGCTCCCTTCAGGTGCCATAGAGATTGCCTCCGAGAAATACTCTCATACATTTAGAGTCAATGGGCAGATATTGAAACCATAGGTGGGCATAGATGAACCCAAATAAGTGTCAGTGATCCATCTAACTGAACCTTGGTGTTCGAGCGAGCCTTAAATGTGTCCATCTGCATCGTATTGCGATGTTAAATAGGTGCTGCATGGGAGGCAACCCATTGATTTGTTGTAACTGTCGTGCCACGATATTAACTAAGGCTCTAGTTGGGAGGCAACCCAATGCATAGTGACTTTAGTATAGTTAGTAGTTGTTAATTTTGACTTTTGTAAGTACTAACCAATGCACCTGAGCTTGGGCAAGTGATAAGTCCATCCGACGCGGAAGGAACAGGTAAAAAGTGGAAAACGTTTGAGCCCAGGAGCACACCTGCGCTACAGGCCGCGCATATGGGCAAACATTCTGCCTCAGTATCTCTCCCAGTAGCGCGCCCGCGCTATGACCGTGCTAGTGACCACGTTAGAAGCGCGACCGCGCTAATGGCCGCGCTAGTGACCGCACATATGGCCAAGTACACTGTTTCACTAGCACGACCACGCTCGAACCGTGCTACGGCCACTCTAGTCCCGTCCTCCTGACCCTTGCTTTTCACTTAACAATTGATTTTTTATTTTTTTTATTTTGTATGATTAATTGTTTTAAGTTATTTATTGCCCCTACCCTAACTGTCTCCCTCTTCTTCATTCCTAAATCCCCAAAGCTGAAGTTTCCCCAACCCTAACTCCCATCTTCTCCAAATTCCCTTCTTCTCCAAATTCCTCCCTTCTCCATTCCCAACTAATCCCAACACAAATTCCCCAAGGTTCAAGCCACACCCTCCCCTGCTCTTCTTCACTTCTCACCATCTTCTCTTACTACAGGTAAGGTTTCTTTTTGCCATTTTTTGTAGATTTTCGTTTTAATTTCTTAATTATTTTGTAGCTTTTTTCTTCTCTTTTCCTAGTAGTAATTTGTAGTGTTTGTGCAGTGCTTGTGGGTGGTAATGTTGGTGGAGTTGTCTCTTAACTAAGTGGGTGAATTTGGGGAAATTGTGGTGGTCATGGGGTAACAACATGTTTGAATTGGAGGTTCCTCTATATAGTGCCCATAAAGTGTTTGTCTAAATGTCATAGTGAGTGTAAATGGGTATTTGTGACCAATTGTACGGGTGAAGTCTGAGTAACCGTAGTTGAGTCACATCTTTTGTGCTGTGCTAATGCTATGAAAGTACAAGAGTTGGGGGGGGGGGGGGAATTACAAATACTTAAAATTAATTGCTTATAAGTTGACTTATAACTTGAATAGTCGGCTGAATATGATAATTTAACAGATATGGTAACTGAAAGTAAAATGCAGAAAATAATTGCAGGAATTAAAAACACCAGGATTTTTATACTGGTTCGGATTCAATGTGAATCCTAATCCAGTCCCCTTAGGTTGCAAGGGAGTTCTCTTTAGTAAATGAGTTTCTTCCGAGTACAGATGTGGTGTATATCACTCAAATTCTTTAGCACTTGTTCTTTATACAATGCCTTACCAGTTGTGTGCTCTCTTTCTATCCCTGACTTATTACACAACAGATCTTAGTGAAGTACAATACTTGTATGTAGTAAAATAAAGAGAGTGATTTGGTTTGATCAAAGTATGTCGAAGCTATGGTTTACAAGAGAGTATATATACTTCGATGGATGGTAGAGGCTTGAAAACCTAAGAGATTTGATCCTTGGAAAGAATTGATTCTTTCCATGAATAAGGAATGAGCCGTTGCTTCGCTTGATTTCTTTGCTTCAGTAGAGGATTGCTTCACTTGATTTCTCCTTGATTGTTGGGTCTTCCAAATGTGGTCGCTTCCCAGATCTCCTCGTATAATTTAGTATTCCATGATTCTGCCCATGATTCGTGCCTTTGTCCAAGGCTTATTTGATTTTTTCCATCTCATCTAATCATTGTTATTGCTGATTGATTCGTTGATTATATTTCACCCAGATTTACGAGACCAATCCAGATTTGCTGATCACATGCTGATTTATTTCTTTCCTTGTACATCATGAACCATTCCAGCAGTCTTCTTTACTTCTTGAACTTAATTTCCTGCACATGTATATTATTTGCATCATTAAAACATGATCTAACAATTTTCCCCCTTTTGATGATGGCAAAATAATATAATAAGGTAAATAAGTAAACACCAGTCGCCTTCCATGTGTTTTACTAGTCGACTTGACTCCCCCTCAATGTATGTACGCTTGACTTCCCCTTAATGTATGCAGTCGACTTGTACCGCCTTGTACCTGTGCAGTATACAATATATGCTACCTATGCACACATGACCAGTACACATACATATATAAACACATAGTCGACTTGTACCTGTACGCATATACATAACATAGGCTTTTTCTCCCCCTTTTTGTCATCAGCATAGAGGGATTAGAAACTTAGATAATAGTAAAGCAAAAAAGTTAAGAGATTACCCAACGGTTGGTGAAACAACTCACAGTAGCAAAAAAAATAGAATTATCCAAGGGCTTAAACCACAGCCCACAATACCACCAAAATAAGTTGTCAAAAAAATATAGTTTTGAAAAACATCCACACTAGTGGCGCAGGAAATATGTAAGGGTGTTGCAGATGGCCTCCTTTAACTGTTCGAAGCTAGTATTTGCAGCGACGCTCATACCATCCAGCCTGTCATGAACCTCTTTGAAGGCTTTGACATCATTCTCCCTTACTCTAAGAACATCAACTCTGATTTTGGACACGTCAGACCCTGTTTCCTTTGAAATAGCATGAATGTTACCCACAGTGGACTGAGTAGCGGAAAGAAGATTCTTGATGTTAGAGAGTTTGGAGAAAATAGAGCTAAGCTTCTCACTAAGCTCAGAACTGGCAAGAGTAGGAGGAGGAACAGCTGATGAATTTTTAGTTTCCACAGGAGCCTGCTTAGCTTCACTCTCACTTTTCTTAAGCCAGGAGCCCTCGATACTCACATAGCCCATACTAGCAAAATCTCAGGAATTATAGGACTTGGAGACAGTAATGAAGGGATAGTTGTATAGAGAAATTTGACGGGCTTCCAGAATATGAGTGATTGCCATGCTAAAGGGTAAACTAGTGGGATCTTCAGCGCTTTCTATCATGAAATTAATGACCCGGGAAGAAAGCTTGAGTTTGAGTTTGGTGATGAGACAGTAGACAAAGAATTTATCCCTTTGAGAGAAAGTTGAAAAAGAACCAGTACGGGGAAGCAGGGTGGTTACCACAATATGGGCTAGAACCCGAGTTTTAAAACTTACATCATTGGGGCCCAATTGATTTGGGAGAATTTTAGAGGGACACTCAACAATGCACTGTTTGTCTTGGTCAAAAGAAGTTTCAAAATTCACAGGCCATACATTTTTAAAAAGAGTAGGGAAACCAGAGCAATGACATTGGAAAAGAGAGTCAAACAAGGCACAATCGAGAACAATGCGCTTACCTAGCACTAGAGATTCTAGCCTATCTGATTTACTAGAGCGAAGATTTGCATAAAACATTTTGACCAGGGGTTCATATACCTTAGGCGGAGGAACATAGAGGAATTTTTCCCACCCTTGAAAAAAAAGAGTTCTTTAATCTTACAGTTGAGGGCTTCCATATCATCAAGATCCACGATCCTTCCATGGGCGATGGGCTTGTCCTTAAGAGTAATGAAAAGATCCCTATTTGGGGTATCCCAGAAATTTAGGTCAGACTCCAGTGAGTCAGAGAAATAAAATTTTGATTTCTTTAGGGTGGATGCAAAAGGAGGATCTTCCATGGGTCATTTGCCTAAGGCTTTATCTCCTAGAAGTTGGGAGTGTTTAGAGAAATCACCCTGAGATGAGGCAAAGCCTTCAGAGTGATCAGACCCTAGGTCTACTTGCTCAGGAGGCGCAGAAGGGGGTTTCGCCTTAGAGCGGGTACTTTTTCTGGTGGAGGCAGAGGGATTCTTGGAGTGCTTTGCCATTGTAGAAGAGGGGATTTGCTCGAGGTTTTGGAGAGAAGATGAGAGTGACTGGAAGGGTTTTTCTAACTTAAGAAGAAGGTTTTGACGGTTGAGTATAAAAATGGAAAAGTTTTCAGTTGAGAAGACGTGATGATTAGCTTTCCATCTTCGAACTGCAAACTGATGTGTACGAAGTGAAAAAGAGGGAAACAATTTGAGACATAATTAATGCGTGGGAAAAGGACAGTTATAGAACTTAAAAGTAGTTGAGCACATAGGTTCTTAGGGTTTTTAGAAAAGCAAATAATACCAAGTAGTTTTCTCAAAGTACAAAATCTTTCTTCTAACAAAGGCTTAGTAAAAATATCGGCTAATTGAGCAGAGGTGCAAACAAAGGCTATTTCTATATCTCCCTTAAGAACATGATCTCTAATAAAATGATTCTTAATATATATATGCTTTGCTCTAGAATGATACACGAAATTTTTTGAAAGATAAATAACACTAGAATTATCACAAAAAATTTGTCTAGGTTTAAACGAAAGCTCATAGTCACCCAATTGATGAGACATCCATACTAGTTGTGCACAACAATGTCCAATAGCTATGTATTTAGTTTCAGTAGTGGAAAAAGAGACTGATGCTTGCTTTTTACTGTTCCAGGATATTAGTGACTTTCCTAGTAATTAACAAGTGCCGCTTGCGCTCTTTCTATCTCTTTATCACCTCCAAGATCAGCATATGAAAAACCTTCTAATTTAAAGGAGTTAGAGCGAGGATAGCACAATACGTGGGATACAGTTCCAATGAGATATCGAATGATTCTCTTTACAGTAGTCAAATATGACTCCTTGGGAGCTAACTGAAACCTGGCACATTTACATACGCTGAACATAATATCTGGTCGACTTGCTGTCAGATATAGCAGTGATCCAATCATTCCCCTGTATTTGGTTTCATCAACTGGGGTGCCCTGTACATCTTTATCTAGATTTGTAGCAGGGATCATAGGAGTGCCAATTGATTTTGCATTGTTCATACCATATTTTTGAATTAGCTCTTTTGTATATTTGGTCTAACAAATAAAGTTCCTTCTTCGGTTTGTTGGATTTGTAGCCCAAGGAAGAATGTGAGTTCGCCCATCATGCTCATTTCAAACTCGCTTTGCATAAGATTTGAAAATTCCTTGCACATAAGAGGGTTAGCACTACCAAATATAATATCATCAACATAGATTTGAATAATGAGATTACCATCTGATGAAAGTTTAATAAACAGAGTAGTGTCTAGTTTACCTCTAGTAAATCCATGATCAATAAGAAAAGTACTCAGCCTATCATACCAGGCACGTGGATCTTGTTTCAACCCATACAGTGCTTTGGTAAGCTTGTATACATGGTATGGAAATTTTGAATCCTCAAAGCCTGGAGGTTTTTTGAGAAAAACTTCTTCCTCAATAAATCCATTCAAAAAGGCACTTTTAATATCCATTTGAAACAGCCTGAATCCTTAAAGGATGCGTATGCCTAAAGAATTCATATAGACTCCAAACGAGCTACAGGGGTGAAAGTCTCGTCATAGTCGACTCTTTCTTGCTGTGAATAGCCCTGTGCAACTAGTCTTGCTTTATTTCTTATGACCTTTCCATCCTCGTTCAATTTGTTTCTAAATACCCATTTTGTTCCAATTACAAACACATTTTCAGGTTTGGGTATTAGTTTCCACACTTGATTCTTGCCGAACTAATCTAATTCCTCCTGCATAGCTTGCACCCAGATTGAATCCTTCAGTTCTTCCTCTACCTTTTTTGGCTCAATTTGAGAAATCAATGCAATATTTTCTTTCTTCTTAAGGGCAGCTCTGGTTTTCATTCCTTCGTTTGGATACCCTATAATAAATTTTTGAGGAAATTCGGTTTCGCTTCTACACTCATTTGGTCGAATTATATTTGTAGTCGACTCGATTTGTGGGTCTGGAGTATCGCTGCTATTTTCTCCAATTGACTCGATCACCCCAGATGTGCTAGTCGACTCCTGTGATTTTCCTTTGTCCTGAGCTTCTTGAGTTTGATCTTCGTCACCTACAATAGTTCCTTTCTCGACAAAGGGATTATTTTCATCGAATAAAACATGTACAGATTCTTCTATATATAAAGTGTGTTTATTGTAGACTCTAAAAGATCTGCTATTTAACGAGTAACCAAGAAAAATACCTTTGTCACTTCTTGGGTCAAACTTTCCACGATTTTCTTTACCGTTATTTTGAATAAAACATTTTCTTCCAAAGGGATGGAAGTAACTGATATTTGGACGTTTACCATTTTATAGTTCATAAGGGGTCTTCTTCAGAATTGGCCTAATGAGGCAACGGTTGAGGATATGACAAGCAGTACTTACGCCCTCTACCCAGAAATGGTTTGGCAATGAATGTTCAAGTAGCATGGTGCTTGCCATGTCTTGGAGAGTTCTGTTCTTCCTTTCCACAACCCCATTTTTTTGTGGTGAGCGTGGTGCAGAGAAATTGTGAGTGTAACCTTGATCGTTGTAGAAGTATTCAAAAGCTCTGCTTTCAAATTCTCCTCCATGGTCACTCTGAATTTTTGAGATCAGATATCCCTTTTCTCTTTCAATCTTTTGCAAGAAAACTTCAAAATTTCTTAAGGCTTCATCCTTATGAGTCAAGAAGATTACCCACGTGAAACGTGAAAAGTCATCAACAATAACAAAAGCATATCTCTTACCTCCTATGCTAGCAGTTCTAGTAGGCTCAAATAAATCCATATGAAGTAATTGCAAAGGTTTTGAGGTAGATACTATATCTTTATTTTTGAAAGAACTTCTAGTTTTCTTACCCATTTGACATGCATCACAAATATGAGTGCTAGAGAAATTTAGTTTAGGCAAACCAATAACTAAATCATGTTTGCACATTTTTTCAATCAAATGCATGCTACCATGGACAAGTCTTCTATGCCATAACCATGGATCATCAGACATCGAAGATAAGAAAATGTGGCCATCTATATTTTTAAAGCTATCAAGTATGTAAACATTTCCATACCTTTTTCCAGGGAGAATTATCTTACCTGATTCGTCTTCAATAGCACACCCTGTTCTCTTAAACTTTACATCATATCCTGAGTCGCAGAGTTGACCTATGCTCAAGAGATTGTAGATTAGTCCATCAACTAGATATACTTCAGTAATGTCACAGTTCTTACTAAAAGGAATTGTTCCAGTGCCAACTATTTTGCCCCTTGAATCGCCTCTAAATTTTACACTTCCTCCATCGATCTTTGTAACTTCCTTGAACAGGTTTTTGTCACCTGTCATATGACTGGAACACGCACCATCTAGATACCATTTTCCGTTGCGGCTTACTCTGTGGTGTTCCTGCAAGACAAGATGATCACTTTCTTTTAGGTACCCAAGCTTGCCTGGGTCCTGGTGGGTTAATGTTACTAGGTTCAGAATTTTTTGGTTTCCAAACCCATCCTGACACATTTGATTTACGAAAATGACAACTGGAATATTTATGCCCACTTTTATTACAGTAATGACATTTAGCTCCAGACCTGTTTATAGGTCGTTCATAAATGTTAGAACTAGCCAACATAGATTTAGATGGTTCTTTCCCAGTTGACTTGTAAGTCATCTGGTCTGAACTACTGGTCGACTTGGTTCTGATTGGTTCCTTTCTAGTTTACTTATAAGTCATCTGGTTTGACCTAACAGAACTATGACTGGTGGATTTGCGCAAGCTATTAAGCTGCATTTGCAACTCCTCAAACTTTTCTTGAAGTACCTCTTTTTCGATTTCACATACTTCATGTTTGAGTTTCCAGTCTTTAACCTCCTTAGTAAGTTTCTTAAGTTCATTCATCATTCTTTGAGACTCTTTTAAGGTTGAATTAAGAATATCCTGCAATTCATTACATCTTTCGCAGTCATAAGGTCTTACCTCGCTAGTTTCACCCTATGCCATGAAACAATTCTCGTCATCTGAATCATCTTCATCTGTCCAGCATCCTGAGGTGTTGTTTATTTCATTTTCCATAATTGTCATGAAACAAAGATTTGCTATTTCTTCGTGGTCTGAGTCATCCTCATCACTCCAGTTTTCGAAGGATTTGTTCTTGTTAAAGCCTCTAGAGATTTTCCTTTTCAGTTCTGGGCATTTTGCTTAAATGTGCCCAAATTTTCCACATTCGTAGAATTTTCCATCGTTCTTATTCTGTTCATTGTATTGCCTGGATTGTCTTGGTGGGAATCATCCTTTCTTTGTGTTTCTATATCTCCTCATGGATGCCTCTATGGAGACTATTTGGAGGATATACCAGTTGACCGCACCGGTGGATGAGTATGAAGACTATTATGAAATGTATGGGACGAAATACACCTAGTGGGAGATGTTCTTTGAAACCATTTGTGTGTCCGAAAAGGAAATTGTATGGATGGAGTATGGGAAGAAGTTTCATTCCGCAGCACTCACATTTGGAGGGAAAGGCTGGTTGTATATCATCAACAACCGCCTGATCCCGCCTTCCAACACCACGGAGGTGAACGCTCCTCGAGATGCTCTAATTTGGTGCTTTGTAAATTGTCATAACTTTGACATGGCCAAGCTCATTCACGAGGAGATGTTTACCCGTTGTCCGGTAAAGAGGTATGAGTTCTTCTCCCTTCCTTAGTTACTAGACTCTACCGGGCAACTTGGATGCCAGAAAATTTGAATGTGGATGGGTTAGTGCCAAGAGACTCCAAGTTCCGAGCTGACAAGGTAACTACTGGGAAGGAGCCTGTGGCAGCTGGTGGTGGTGATAGTGCTGAATCCGATGACTTTGAGGAAGGGGAGGATGATCAAGGGGAAGTAAGGGCCGAGTCACCGGCCCATGAGCAAATTGCAGCAGCTGTAGGACCATTTGGGGTTGCTCGAGTTACTTGGTTCATAGCTTTAGAGCAGGAGGTGGTAGGGTTGCGTACCTCGGTTACCAACTTAGATATCCGTATTGATATGATGGCCACACAACAGGTTAAATTGGAGAAGAAAATATTGGGTTGGTTGTGATCTCTGGGTCGTGCATGCAGTCTGAACCCGGACACGGTCTCCGATCAAGAGTGCTCACTCAGGGAAGTTCCTTTACCTCACTGTTCTTTATTTTGTATGCCATGATGACATGTCTTCCTCTAAGTGTGGGGTATAGGATACTTCAATATATGTGTGTATATGTAAAAACTTGACTATTTTATGTTTTATTTGTTTTTCTTGATTGTTTTTGTGGTTTTGGGTAATAGTCAAAATAGGTAAGTTGACTTGTCCTGATGACGGATCTCTTTCGACGGGGTTCTTGATGGTCTAAGTCGACGTGAAAATCTGAAAATAAATAAATAAATAACAGAAATATGTTGGACTCTTCCTGATGACAGATCTTCTAGACAGTTTTCTTGAAGGAAGTTAGTCTAAAGAAAATACCAAAATTATTTTTTATTTTAGGTAGTGTAGTAACTCCCCCTTGGTTTTTCTTTGGGACACGATTCTTTTCCAAGGGTTTTGGTTGAACTGGGTGTAGTTAGTTTTTGTTTATTTTGTTTCTAGTTTTTAGTTAGTACTGATGGGCTATGAGCTGAAATAGAAAGAGAAGCCTTTGGCGTTGATACACCTGAACACAATAGGTACTAGAGTGTGACACTTAGTCTCAGTGGTTGATTCTTGTTAGAGTTCCTTAAATTGTATGTTTGTAACTGACTTGAGTACTCAAATGAGAGTGTCTTGATAAGCCAATCCGGAGTGAGTCATGTGCCATGTGTGTGTGAGTTGTTTTGTATTCTATGCTCTGCATTTGATGCCTAGAACTTGCCCCGTGTGTTTGCAAAGCTAAATAGTAGCTTTATTTAGTCTTAGAAGTGATATAGGCATTTCTTTGTTAAGCCAGATATGTCACACCTCCTTTTTTATGGGAGAGCCTATTTATTACACCCCGGGAAGGGATATAATAAAAGGAAGGAGTTTTTCCAATTTAAGGACAGTCGGAACGGGATTTATTTATTTAGATTCAGAGTCGTCATTTGGGAAATTAATGGTGTCCCAAGTCACCGATTGAATCCCAAACCGAGGAAATATGACTCTGTAAACGGTCCGCGAACCAGAAATCCGGATAAGAAATACTGTTAATCCGGGAGAAGGTGTTAGGCATTCCCGAATTCCGTGGTTCTAGCACGGTCGCTCAACTGTTGTATTTATTTTTATCTGATTTCTATATATATATTCCATTTTTTATGTGAATTTATTAATATTCCGCTTTATTATTTAATTAAAAAGAATTACAACGTCATGAAAATGTATTTCGAACCACGTCGTACCAGTACGCCCATGGCTTTTAACACATTTCGACTTCGTTGAGATTTGGATTTGGGTCACATAAATGTGCACCTGTATTATGAAGGTAATATTATTACAAATCGTGCCTAAAGTATCTACGTCTTTGTTAACTTTGGGAAAGACCGTGAAATTTGC
>MU678448.1:0-12777 GCA_026770625.1 Nicotiana glauca
CACCCAAAATTCCCAAAGCCCTAGTTCTACCCAAAAACCCCATTTTCTACCTTGAATTCATGATTTAGGGCTAGGGAGTTAGTGTTTAGATGAAAGAATTAGGAGATAATGAAGTTAAGAATACTTACCCAAAGAGATATGGAGAAAGAGGAGCTTGAAAATCGTCTATGGAGTGTGAAAGAGGAGAGCCCGTGTGAAAAAGTGAGAAAAATCCCGTGCACACTGTTTTGTTTTTAAGAAAATTCATTGAAGGAAATAACACTTCGCGATCGCGACACAAGTGACGCGTTCACGATGAAGACTGGTCAGGGGCATCACGTTCGCGATTGGAAGTGTGCGAACGCGAAGAAGGAATTTGGGGGGAGTCCAGGTTGGTCTACGCGTTCGCGAGGGAAGGCATGCGAACGCGTCGAAGAGGGACACCTACGCGAATGCTGGGTACTGTCCGCGAATGCGATGAAGAGAATTGTTGGGATCTGAAATTGGCTTACGCATTCGCGAGGGTCAAGACGTGAACGCGAAGGGGAAAAACACAGAACTATGCTAACGCGAGCCAACTGATGCGAACGCGATGAAGAAAATCCCTGTGTGCAAATTGCAGAAAATCTGCTAACCTCTTAAGTCCAAAACCACCCCGAACACCTCCGAAAACACACCCGAGCCCTCGAGGCTCCCAACCAAACACACACACTAACTCAACAACATCCCACGGACTTACCCGAGCGATCAAATCGCTAAAATAACATCAAAATCAAAGAATCAAGCTTCAAGATCATCATTTTTCTTTTCAAGTTCATAAACTTCCAACTTTAGATATTTAGGTCCGAAATACGTCAAACGACGTCCGATTTCGACCAAATTTCACAGAAAGTGCTTAACACATATTTAAGACCTGTACCCGGAGTCGGAACCAAAATACGAGCCCGACACCTATATTTTCTAACTCATTTTCATTTTTATTTTTCCTTAACAATTCCAGAAAATAATTTAAGGGAAAAATTCTTTTACCCGGGTTCTGGACCTCGGATTTCGACTCCGGGCATATGCCCGAGTCCCATATTTTTCTACAGATCCTCCGGGACCGTCAAATCACAGATCCAGGTTCGTTTACCCAAAATAATGACCAAAGTCAACTATATCAATATTAATATTAAAATTCTTCAAAGTTTTCACAGAATTCACATATTTTAACATAAAAATTTTCCGGCTACGCGCTCGGACTGCGCACACAAATTAAGGCAACTAAAATCAAGGTTTCGAAGGCCTCAAAAGCGCAGGAAAAGGGAGAAGTACGGTGATGGCCCTTTGGGTCGTCATAGACTGCCTGTCATTAAGTTTGGAACTTGAAACTATAAGTTAAGGACTGCCTGTCCTTATCTTTTGAACCTGTATGTCAAACTTAAGGACTCATGTCCTTAACTTTTGTAAAGTTGAGGACAGACAGTCCTTAACTTATAATTTCAAGTTCAAAACTTGATTACAAAAATCTTAAAGGCTAATCAAGTGAACAAACCCAGGTACAATCCCTGAGAAGAGAATTGTAGGGTTTCGAGGGAATGGATAGATTGGTCTCGAGCATAAAAGAAACATCATGCATCTACGACATTATACCTTCTATATCCATATTATTCTTTGATGGATTTGATTCACCACGAATGTCGGCAATCTTTGAAGCATCACCAAACTTGCTTGGGGTATCAACGGCACTAAAATATGTTAAATGAAATGTAAGAAGGGTTTTTCACATTCACTATTACTACGCTTGATATATACTTCACCTTCATTGCGTCTTTCTTTATGCAGAAGGTTTTGGGAATATAACCTTTGAAGAAAGGGTAAAACTATTTTTTTCCTATTAGTAGTGGCTATTTTTACTGAGCATTATAATTAGTGGATAAAAATTAAAGACCCCTTAATTAGTGGCTACTACACGCCATTTTTTTACGCTAGGGCGACGTGCACAAATAACCACTAATAGCACCTGTCATTATTTTAAAGCCAGTATTTAAATGTCTTTAGTTTTTAACCACTGGTTTAATAAACTTATACTTGACTGGATGAAAATACCCTTCTGCTATAATTTATACATGTCTTTAGTCTTTGGTAGACACGGATATGGATGTCATGGTAGTTTAGTGGGTAAGTGTGTCAGAGAAGGATGTATAACTGGCGCGCTCTGAAGATTTAAAGATTGTGAGGACTCCAAATAATATAAACTACGTACAATTTATTTGAGCCTCTGAGGAGGAGGTTGTTAAAAAGAGGTAACTTTAAACACAAAGTTAAGGACTCCCTGTCCTGAACTTTTGAACGTGTAATTCAAATTTAAGGACTTTCTGGCTTTAACTTTTGAACCTGCATTTCAAACTTAAGGACTCATGTTCTTAACGTTTGAACTTTGAACTCAAAGTTAAAGATTGCATGTCCTTAACTTTTGAACGTATTATTCAAACTTAAGGACTGTCTTTCCATTACTTTTTAACCTGCAAGTCAAAATTAAGGACTCCTGTCCTTAACTTTTGAACTTGAAACTCAAAGTTAAGGACAGAAATTCCTTAAGTTTTGAACTTGAAACAATAACTTAAGGACTGCCTGTCCTTAAGTTTTGGACTTGAAACTATAAGTTAAGGACTGCCTGTCCTTATCTTTTGAACCTGCATGTCAAACTTAAGGACTTCTGTCCTTAGCTTTTGTAAAGTTGAGGACAGACAGTCCTTAACTTATAGTTTCAAGTTCAGAACTTGATTACAAAAATCTTGAAGGCTAACCAAGTGAACAAACCCAGGTACAATCCCTGAGAAGAGAATTGTAGGATTTTGAGGGAATGGATAGATTGGTCTCGAGCATAAAAGAAAGATCATGCATCTACAGCACTGTACCTTCTATATCCATATTATTCTTTGATGGATTTGATTCACCACGAATGTCTGCATTCTCTAAAGCATCACCAACCTTGCTTGGGGTATCAACGGCACTAAAATATGTCAAATGAAATGTAAGAAGGGCTTTTTACATTTACCATTACTACGCTTGATATATACTTCACCTTCATCGCATCTTTCTTTTTGCATAAGCGTTTGGGAATATAACCATTGAAGAAAAGGTAAAATTGTCTTTTTCCTATTAGTAGTGGCTATTTTTGCTGAGTATTATAATTAGTAAATAAAAATTAAAGACCCCCTTAATTAGTGGCTACTACACGCCATTTTTACGCTATTTTTTGACGATCATTCTCGGGTCTAGTAACCATGGTATTAACATGCTTAGCTTCGAATCTAATTTACACGTCACCTTTAAGTTACTTCATAATTTTGTTAACACGTGTCTCCCCTTAATTGATCGACATGGCAAATTTATTTTCCACTAATACACATACTACTCCTGGCTCAGCAAGACCCAGATAAGGAGAACGACTACCAACATTTTATGGAGCAAAATTTAAAAAAAAAGTATTAATAAATAGTCTTATAATGAGGTAGTACTACCGATGCAAATTTACTACAGAATACGGGTGTATTTGGTATGATGGAAAATATTTTTCATGAAAAAAGAGTATTTTTATCACTTATTTTTCTTGTTTGGTTGGAAAAACAAAAATTAGAAAATATTTTTTAGTGTTTGGTTAGAGAGTATGAAATATTTTTTTTATACTACTCTCTTCAACCCACCTTCTCCAGAATCCTCGTGTTTCCTGTACTCTTTCTTCTCCCCTCCCCCCTCCGAGACTCTATTTTCTTCAAAAATTTAATTATTTTTTTAAAGTTCACACAGACACAAAGGAACTAATGTGTTACTTTAATTTTTTCACACAAGAACAACATTGAAATTTGATCTCAATAACTAAAAAGAAAATACTTTTTTTGTTGGAAAAGAAAGTATCCTTTTCTACAATATGAAAAGAAATTAATCATTTTGTTGAATGAAAGAAAATATATTGTTTACATCATGAAAAGAAAATAGTCTTAATAATATTTCTATTTAGGGTGAGTGGGCGAGGTTGGAGTGAGTGTGGTGTGGTGAGGGCAGGGGTACGGTGGTTTGGAGGTGGAATGGATGGTGTGTGTTGGGATGAGTTGGAATAGGATACAGAATGTTGAAAAAGAGTTTTGAAAAATATTTTTCTATTTTTTGATAGGGGAAATATTTTCCTCCAATAAAAAAATTTAGTTCATGAGAAAAATATTTTCCAAAACAATTAACCCTAACAAATATGAAAAAATTGAAAAACATTTCGAAAAATATTTTTCTTCGTGCCAAACGTACCTAGATGTGGATTTATTTTGAATGCACCTGCCTATATTTAAAAATAATTTAAGAAGGATCACGTTTCTAATACTTGCAATGCATGATATGATGTTATTGGCCGCGTAAGAAACTTTATGTTGGAAAAATTGCACGAGTCCATGCATGCATAATACACACGGGGTGGACCATGAAAACAACCTTGTCTTTCTGTTTAATTTTTTACTGTTTAGCCAGTGAATATAGGGAAAGATAATAATACATGAAAAAAAAAATCTTGTAATTTGTTTGACCGTGTACAATCTTTTGTTAGTTCTTGTGACGTTCCTCCTTACATATCCCTATTTGAATTTCACCAGAAGTAGCAAAAGGGTTGGCTGTACTCTCTTCGTACCCCACTATACATCTAAAATAAGTAGAAAATGATTATAACGGAAATTATAGACCAAAAAAAAAAAGCAGAATAAAACTCGATTAACACAGATAATTTTCTTTGTTTTCTGGTATGAGTTGGGTATATTCCTCAATATCTTCGTTGTCATCAACAACAGAGACTATAGTTTCGGTGAGATCTTTAGCTCTCTCTGATTCAAAATCCCAATCAGTACGAAGCAAAACCACTAACATAGTCACCATACACGAAGCCTGCGCAGCCAATAATCCCAGCCATAAACCTTCAAAATCAAATCCTGCATAAAAACTTAGCCCCACAGCCACAGGCATTCCAACAATATAAAAACAACCCAAATTTATATTCGCACCAACTTTTGGCCTTGCAGTTCCTCTCAACACCCCACATCCAGTTGTTTGTGGACAGTTCCCAAGTTCACAAAGCCCAATTATCGGCAATACAAGTGAAGTTAGTGCAAGAATTTCATTATCTTGAGTGAACATCTTGGCCCAAACTTTTCTTACTGTTACCGCAAAAAACAGAGCAGAAAAGCCCAATATGAAGCTGCCAGCAAGGCCTACAGTGGCTGCAAATTTGGCTTTGTTCGGATTTCTAGCACCTAATTCATTGCCAACTCTAGTTGAAACACTGAAACTAAGAGAAGATGGGAATATGTAAATTAATGAAGTGGTCTGAATTAAAATTCCCATTGAAGCAACTGTTGCTTTTGGATTTAATAAAACCCCACAAAGCAAAATCATAATCTCGTACCACCACCATTCTAGGCAAACGGAAATGCAGCTAGGAATTGCCAAATTTAGGAGTTTTTTCCATCCTTTGAGACACTCTGTTGACAAATTTTCCCAAGTCTTTTTGTACACACCAGAAATGAGGATATATACAATTAATGAGGCTACGAGGTTGAAATTAGTCCAAACGGCGCTAAGGGCAACTCCTTTGACACCTAAATTAAGTTTAGTAACAAGAAGAAAATTAATAGGAATATGTAGAAGAATTGCTAGGACGGAACAAAATGTGAGAGGTAGTGTTATGGATTGGGTTCTGAGGTAAATACGCAATGGATGAAGTAATGATTGTGCAAATAAATCAGGAATTGAGTAAAAAAGGTAAGATTGAGCTTCTGTGGCAATATTTTCATCTTGGCCACAGTAGAGAAGAATAGTTTTCATGTTGACCCAAAGTAGAGCGATAGGAAATGAAGTTAAAATAAGCAAAAGAATGGTTCGTTGTAAGGAAAGTCCAAGAAGATTATATTTTTTGGCACCAAAAGCTTGTCCACAAATGGGTTCCATTCCCATGGCTAAGCCAGAGAGTATTGAATATCCAGTGATGTTAGCGAAGCCGACGGCTAACGAGCCGCCAGCTAGCGCTAAGCCGCCGAGCCGGCCGAGGAAGAGCATGGAAATTAATGAACGAGAGTAAAGTAAAAGGCCAGTGAGTATCATGGGAAAAGCAATATTGGCTATGGATTGTGCTTCTTTAAAGACAAGGGAGAAATGAGTTGTTTTGTCAAGATGCAATTTTTTTATTGGGCATTTGGGGATCAAAAGGGTGAACATGTTGGTCTCTTGTGGTTCATTGAAATAGAGTGGTGAACTTGTCGGCTTGCACATTTTTATGTATGTGAAACGGGAAATAGAAATAGATGGAGGAAAGAGAGCTGTGAGATGTGTGATTTAAAGTGGAAGGAATGAAGGGGTTTTTATAGTGACACTCGGACAGTTTTTCTGGTTTGAATGTTCGGTGTTTGGTTTGTCTTCCCACTAACAGAACATTGAAAATCGATTTTGTCAACTATGATTTCAAGTTGAACACGGATTTCAAAGAGAAGGAAAAAAAAAGTTTTGAAATTTATGATCTAAAAAGTAAGTATATATAGTTATAAATCATCTCATTAAAATTAAATTGAAAAGTTTAAAGTCATATTGTTTATAAATAAAGAAAGGTATCACTTTTTCTAGAACATGCTAAAAAAGAAAGTGCATGTATAAACTTTTTATACACTAAGGTGTCGTAGAGTTGGAATATGATTTATACCGATATAAGTGATGCCCGTATAAGTTATACTGGGATAAGTTATGCTGCGATTGATTATGCTGAAATTGTTGTTTAGTCATTATTTGGTATGTTGTATTAAATATGACAATTGCATAATTTGTAATTAAGGGGAATGTATAAGGTATACCGATGCTAATTACCCCACCTTCTATAAGGTATAAGTTATCCCAGTATTAAGATTAACATCGAGATAAGTTATACCTGGTTTGCTAACCAAACAGAATATTAAGGTGATATTAAATTTTTATACCATCTTTATACCTTCTTATGCCTCATGCCAAACGACCCCTAAGGGGTCATTTGGTATGAGATCTAAGAAGGTATAGTGCTGGTACAAAAATTTAATATCATCTTAATACTTCGTTTGGTTAGCAAACCAGGTACTATAAGTTATCGCATGATTAAAATTAACATTGGGATAACTTATACCTTATAGAGGGTGGGGTAATCAGCATCGGTATAACTTATACATTCTCCTTATAAATTATGCAATTATCATTCTTAATACAACATACCAAATAATGAATAAAAAATAATTATCGCATAACTAGTCCCAACATAATTTATGCTAGTATAACTGGCATAAGGTGTATTCAAAGTTTCAAACCAAACGACACCTAATGGTATAAAGCTTTTTCCCTATCAGAATAGTAGTAAAATGCAATTACCCACAAATAGAACAAGCGACGTCCTTCTACATGAGTGTTAATTGTGTAAAAACACGTTTACACTATTAGTGTCCTTTAGATTTAAATAAAAATTGGTTTTTTTTCCCTGTCAGAATAGTAGTAAAATGCAATTACCCGCAAATAGAGCAAGCGACGTCCTTCTATATGAGTGTTAAGTGTGTAAAAACACGTTTACACTATTATGTCCTTTAGATTTAAATAAAAATTGGGTGTTTGGTCAATAACCAGCAAAAGATGAACTGTTGATGAACAGTACAATGACTAGAAATTCAGTTAGTGTACAGTTGCACGAATGTATAGAATTTGGCAGGACGTGAATACAAGAGATGATGTAGGATATATGTAAGCAGCGGGGAAGCTATATCGTTACAAGGGTATTCAGTTCATTCGAAAAATTACACTATATATTATAGGTAAAATATTATTTTATTTGTTTTAACTTATGTGAATGTATTTTCTTTTTGGTCTGTTTTAAAAAGAATAACCCAGTTTTAAATTCAAAAATAATTTAGCTTAAACTTCCAACTCTACTCTTAATGAGAAATATTTATAACCGCAGAAATACTCGAACCCCTTTTTGACTTGATTATGACCAAAAACTCTAAAAGACTTCCTTTTTTCTGAAAATACGTGCCCAGTCAAACAAGTTCTTAGAATGAAGAAAGTACGTTTTAGATGTATATAATATATATTGAACACCGTTTATATTATTCAAATCTAAATACTCTTGAATAAATTCCTAGCTAGGTGATAATATGTAAGGTCAGCAAAGTCGTAACCAGCGGCAAAAGCAACTTTTGGACGGTTAAAATTTAGAAAAAGACAAACCAGAGTTTCATTTTAATGGCAGGTTGTAAGAGGGCAAAATATATATTTACTGTAGGGAAAGAAAGATGGCAAGGAAGGAGTAATTAATAAGTATCGTCCCATTCTTTTTGCGGCACGGCTCACCGAAAGCACCACCTTGAAAATTTTCTTCACTTACAAAGCAAAGGATCCTCATCTCTCCTTTTTCATAATTCTTAGCACAACTTAATCTTTATTTGTCGTTTTTGTCATCTAGCTAATCGATCAATACTTTGTAATCAGCATTTATTCTATGGTTTCACACTATATACTATTTGAAACTTAACTATGTAACTTGGCAACTTTATTTTTATGTTAACAGTTTATTGGATAGACGAAGATTCTTACAGTATTGTTGCACTATGCTTTCTGCTAATTTACTCCTTTCTTGCCATATTTCAGTATGATCATGCATCTCTGTTATGCATTTATGCTGCAGAGAATTGAGCCAATAAAAGTATATGTAAAACTAGAAAAAATAGACATGGTTACAATCAGAGGCGGATCCAGGATTTCAGGAGGATGGGTGCACCATTATCCGATCACCGTTTGATTTGGTTCTCTAAGACTTACCTTGGAGAACTATCAATAATAGCATCATTATTTATAGTTACAAGTATTAAACTTAATATTTAATTCAAAGATATATCAAAGGGTGAACCCAAAAACAGAAGAATGCATGACAAAAAAAGAAAAGAAAAGAAAGATAGGGCATAGAATTTGAACAGAACAGAAAAGAACGAAAAAGAAATAGAAAAATAGCTGATAGACAGAAGATAGGGAAGTGGATTCGAACACTAGACCTAGGGGTCAATGGTGCACAAAGCTACCACTGCACCAAATGCTCTTTTGACCATGGGTTCCAACATGAAAAATTATGTACTTTATCTGAAAAATGTCCATGTGATACATAGCCTAAGAAGGGGAGCATGGGTGCACGTGCCCCACGCCCCTCTACGTGGATCCGCCTCTGGTTACAATCTTCCAAGCAGTTAAAGCATGCCCAAATTAGTAGAAGGAAACTGAATAAGTCAGCATTTGAATCTGAGGGAATTTAGAACAGAAGTCCTAACTCCTTTACGTGTTGCCTTGTGCTTGAATCTGCCCGTATTTACTGTGTATAAACCTAGTTCATGTTTTAGTTCCTTTGTCGATCATTAAATAAACTTACTTTAGGCCAACAACACTTAGGTTTATTCGAGTCAATTTTGCTACAGAGAAAAAATTAATTGGGCAGCAGTCACAGGTCACAACTACGTCGTAACAATTCACAAGTTATTTTATTAATATAATATGATGAGAGCCCACAGAACAGGATGTTGGGGATACACCAAGTTTATTTGCAGTGCCCTGGTCGCACCAGCAAAAACGTGTAAATAATTAGTGGGACATATCATAAACTGAAAATAAAACAATATACGTGTAGGAAAAAAGGTTCTTTACCATCAAAGTGCCATAATTTTAATGGTCTTGACCATTGACCTCCGTTCATAATACTTTACTTGTATGATGGGCTGTGAGTTCCCACTGTAATTAATTAAAAAGAATAGCCATTAATGTTTGTGCCTTCTTTTGCATTACTAAAGGTAGGGGTACAAAGAAAATCGATAAACCGCATCAAACCGCTAATCCGAGTCAAATCGAAAAAAAAATCCGATCATGGGTTAGTTTGATTTGGTTTGGTGCTGGAAAAAATAACACGACCATAATTGGTTTGGTTTGGTTTTAACTAAAAAAAGTCAAACCGAAACCAAACCATCCCGATCTTACATTTATTCAATTTTTACAAATATTTTATACATATAAATATTTATTTTTAATACAATTCATAAATATTTCTTAAACTTTTTCACAGTTTTATCTTTAAACATATTATTTCAATTTTGGAATTAACATTCTTGAATGGTCCGATAAATTTTATAGTTCATAAAGATAGTAATTCAAATAAACTTCACATTTATACTAATGCTAACAAAGAAAATTCAATTCAACACTAGAAATGACAATAGTGTTGAATATCTATTTTTTAGTTTTGCATTGTTTATATTGAAAATGCATAATTTAGTTTATCTTTTTTTTTAGTGTTTAGTTGTGTAACTAATATACTTATAGTTGTACTTATTTTAGCATGACTTATATAGTACTTTTAGATTATGTTAATATTTATTATGGCTTATT
Source organism: Nicotiana glauca (assembly GCA_026770625.1). Taxonomy (NCBI): domain Eukaryota; kingdom Viridiplantae; phylum Streptophyta; class Magnoliopsida; order Solanales; family Solanaceae; genus Nicotiana; species Nicotiana glauca. The sequence goes on from MU678448.1 coordinate 10,426, forward strand.
ACTTAGTAATATTTTCTTCATGGATTTTAGTATTTTTGTTATTGAATATTTTAGTTCAATGCTATGACTCATCTCATATTATTGTATTATTTTCTTGAAAAATACATTATATAGTTGTATCCTTGTCGGACTAGAGAAATATAGGAGCACAAGTTATATATTTGTGGTATGAAGACTTACCGGAAAAAAAAAACCCCGAAAACCCAAAGAAAAAACCACAAAACCCGAAAAAACCCAAGATTGAAAAACCCGACTTCGCTGGTTTGGTTTGATTTATAGATTTAAAAATCTGACACTATTAGTTTAGTTTGGTAATTGAAAAATCCGAACCAACCCGCCTTATGTACACCCTAACTAAAGGTATAGTCGACAAGTCTTTAATCATACAAGATATAATTGTCGACATTTATGATGTCACGGAAGTTATTTTCAAGTTTGGACATCTATCAGGAAACGTTCCTAGTATTAATTGAGTTTCAACTTCTCGTATAAAAAAAAATAAAAATAAAAAACTTAAACAACATTTTATTATTTCGGATCCTACAGCAGTCAAACGATATAAGTCAAACAAGAATGTATTGCAAAAGTCATATGTATAAAAAACCACCCCACTAACTAAGCATGCATTGTTTTGGGCTTGAATATATCTCACCATGCATACAAGTGTATGTTTTCATTCATGAAGCCAATCTTGAGCTTCCATAAATTCTCGGTCTTCGACTATGGTCTTCAACTACTAAAAACGAATCTTGCTCTATCTATTACCGGGGCGGCCCTTTTATAAAGCAAATAAAACAACCGCTTTAGGTCTTGTATTTATGGGGGGCCCATTTTTTGTTACACCTAATAGACTATATATAAGTTTAAAAAGAGTTTTGTACAGTGAAAAAGTTTAATTTCTTTCTACCAAGAAAATTGCACTTGAAATGAATATCGAACCCGAATTTCGTAATAAATGTGTGATATATAGGAACACTACTAACAAATTGATCTGCGGTAACGGTTGAAAAACCGTCCCCATAGATTGTCAAACCGTTGCCGTAGGGATTTTTGAACGGTTTACAGACCGTCACATCAGCTGGCGTACCCATAGGTCTACTGGAACGGTTCTTGCAACGGTTTTCATCGCCGTGACAATAGATACGTCTATCGCAAGGGTTTTTCCTTTTCTATTGGAACGATTATTTTTTTCAATTGGAACGGTTTAAAACCGTTGCTATATTGTTTATACAACGGTGCTTAACCGTTGCCATATTATTTAAAGCAATATTTATGTAAGCTATTGCTATGGTTATGTTGGATATAGCAACGGTTTTGTTAAGCTATCGTAACGGTTGTATTTGTATTTGGAGCGGTTTGTAGATCATTTTGGAACGGTTTATGGGGCCTATTGCAATTGTTTATATTGTCTACTGGAACGCCATTTGTATCCTATTGCAACTGTTCTGGTAGGCTATTGTATCAGTTTAGTTAAAACCAAAATATAGCACCTGTTATAATAAATATTTATGCATATAATAAATTATAATAACACTAAAATTTAAATACATCATAAAATAAAACTATAAATAATATAAAATTATCCATCAAGCAAATAATATCCATAAAGCAAATGTTCTACCCCATGAGTGCATAAGTTTAGTACATTTCAAGACGATAAATAAGTATCAAAAAATGGTGGTAACAAAAGATTTCTAGAACATTCATCTATAACAAATCAAAATTCATCAAGTAAGGTCTAGCTCTTTATCGTCTTCATCATCCATTTCTTGATCTACTCCACCTATAAAAGAGGATAAATAAAATTATTAATTGCCATGAAAAAAAAAGGTTTACGGAATGATTGTATCAATACAGAATTTCAAGTAGTTGATCCAAAAGGTACAACTTATTTTAAGGATCTGGACAATCTTTGCAGAATGGATTCTCGTTCAAGCCATTTTAACTCCTATGGATATGAATAAAAGTAATTCCAACTCAAACCCTTTCAACTTCAATGCCACCACAAGACACACTATTCTATAGGTCTCAGTTGTACAGTTCACAGTCTACTGAAGAACATTAAACAGACCAAAAGAAAGCCATAAGAGTCACAAAGATCAGAATTTATTCAGCAATATAAAGAGAAACCACTGGGAGTCTGGTGTATTCGATGAAAATGACAGTGTAAGAAATTACTCTAATGGAATATTTTCCTTAAGATCTCACATGTTTACTATAAAAAAAGGTTGTAGCATGTGAGCACGTGATTTTTGCCCTAAGCAAATTATTCCAAAAGTTGCAAATTAAATAATTTTACAATTTTTAGAAATTTTGTTGCATTTTGTCGTATTAATTAGTTGCATAATAACT
>MU678452.1:0-25747 GCA_026770625.1 Nicotiana glauca
AAATCTCGACAAAGTCGAAGTGTGTTAACGAAAACGGGTGCCTTGATGGCAACGTGGTCGGAAATATGCTTTCATAATATCGCAAGTCTTTTCAAATAAATAATAATAATAAAGTTTATAAATAAAAGCACATAAGTTAGCATGTAATAAAATCAGATAAAATGAAATACAACAGTTGAGAGACCGTGCTAGAACCACGGAACTCGGGAGTGCCTAACACCTTCTCCCGGGTTAACAGAATTCCTTACCCGGATTTCTGGTTCGCGACTGTAATACGGAGTCAAACCCTTTCCTTGATTCGAGATTCAAACCGGTGACTTGGGACACCATAAATCTCCCAAGTGGCGACTCTGAATCTCTTAATAAAAGAATCCCGTTTCAATTGTCCTTTGATTGGAAAAACTCTTTTTATACCCTTCGCGGGGTGTAAGCCATAAAAAAAAGGTGTGACAAGTGGTCTTCCTCGGACCTCGAAGAAATTTGATTCTATTTGGGTGATTGTGGATCGGCTGACCAAGTCTGCGCACTTCATTCCAGTGTGTACTACTTATTCTTCGGAGCAGCTGGCAGGGATATCTATCCGAGAAATTGTGCAGGTGCACGGTGTTCCAGTTTCCATTATCTCAGATAGAGGTACTCAGTTTACTTCCTAGTTTTGGAGGACTTTTCAGCAAGAATTGGGTACTCAGGTGGAGTTAAGCACAACATTTCATCCTCAAATGGATGGACAATCCAAGCATACTATTAAAATACTGGAGGACAGGTTGCATGCCTGTGTGATTGATTTTGGAGGTTCTTGGGATGATTTTCTGCCGCTTGCAGAGTTTTCCTACAACAACAGCTATTAGTCCAGTATTCAAATGGCACCGTATGAGGCATTGTATGGGAGACGGTGTAGATCTCCAGTTGGTTGGTTTGAGCCCGGCGAGGCTAGACTATTAGGGATAGAGTTGGTTCAGGATGCCTTAAAGAAGGTGAAAGTGATTCAGGAGAGACTTCGTACGGCTCAGTCGCGTCAGAAGAGTTACGCGAACCGAAAGTTTCAAGATGTATCTTACATGGTGGGTGAGAAGGTCTTATTGAAGGTTTCGCCTATGAAGGGTGTTATGAGATTTGGAAAGAGAGGGAAGTTGAGCCCACGATTTATTGGACCTTTTGAGGTACTTAGAAGGATTGGAGAGGTGGCCTATATGCTTGCTTTGCCACCCAGTTTGTCGGGCGTTCATCCGGTATTTCATGTTTCTATGCTCCGGAATTATGTTGGGGACCCGTCTCATGTTTTGGATTCCAGCACAGTGCAGTTAGATGAGGATTTGACTTATGATGTGGAGCCAGTGGCTATTTTAGGTTGACAGGATCGAAAATTGAGATCCAAAGATATAACGTCAGTGAAAGTGCAGTGGGGAGTTCGTCCCGTAGAGGAAGCTACATGGGAGACCACGCGGGAGATGTAGAGCAGATATCTTCACCTATTTGAGGCTTCAGGTATGTTTCTTAACTCGCTCGAGGATGAGCATTTGTTTAAGTTGGGGAGGATGTGACGACCCGACCCGTCATCTCATGAGTTACTGTCCCGTTCTTACCATTTTCTGCTTTTTTATATTTCATTATCGGTATTTGGTGTGTTAGAGTTGATTTGGAGTGGTTTTGAGAAGAAATGAGACACTTAGTCTCTTTAAGGAAGGCTAAGTTTGGAAAAGTCAATCAGAAGTTGACTTGTGTGTTATAGGGCTCGAATGTGAATTCCGATGGCTTGGTTAGCTCCGGAAGGTGATTTGTAACTTAGGAGCGTGATCAGAAGTGGTTTTGGAGGTCCGACGTAGAATTAGGCTTGAATTGGCGAAGTTAGTATTTTGGCGATTTTCGGTTGATATGTGAGATTTTTATTCGGGAGTCGGAATGGAATTACGAGAGTTTCTGTAGCTTTGTTAGGTGATTTGGGATGTGTGTGCAAAATTTCAGGTCATTCGGACGTGGTTTGGTTGGATTTTTGATCGAATGCGTGTTTTGGAAGTTTTAGAAGAACTTAGGATTGAATTCTATGTAATTTGATGATTTTGGCGTTGTTTGAGGTGTTTTGATAATTGGAACAAGTTTGAATGATGTTTTAGGAGGTGTTGGCATTTTTGGTTGAGGTCCCAGGGGCCTCGGGGGTGTTTCGGATGCCCAACGGGTCATTTTTTGAAAAATTTGAACTGTTGTTGCTAGTATCTGGTTTCCTTTTTCGCGAATGTTAGGGAAGTCTCGCGAACGCGAAGAGGAAAAATGGGAGGCTGAGATTTTGGCCTTCGCGAACGCGAAGGAGCGGGTCAAGGTACTACACGAACGCGGGAGGGTAACCGCGAACACATAGAAGGAAAATCTGGGCCTGGGTCGTTTGGCCTACGTGAACGTGATGCTGGCTACGCGAACGTGATGCTGGCTATGCGAACGCGAAGGGCTTGGTAATTGGACTTCACGAACGCGAGACCAGGCCTGTGAACGTGAAGGGTCAGGGGGGTTTGTTCTTCGCGAACGCGACGCCTGGGCCGCGAACGCGATGAAGAATGGGCCTGGGCGGAATGTTAAGTTCTAAAAATGGGACTTCGTTCCCATTTTCCATTTTTAGCGATTTGTAGCTTGAATAGGGCGATTATTGGACCGATTTTCATAGAGAACAACAGGGTAAGTGTTCTTAACTCAATTTTGGTTGTATAACTTGAATCTATTACAAGTTTTGGCGTTTAATCCGTGAATTTTGTTGGAAAAGTGTAGAAAACCCTCTTGGATAGAATCACAGATTTGAGGGTCGAAATGTTATGGTAATTGGATAATTTTAGTATGGTTATACTCGTGGCGAGATAAGGAACTCGATGATGTAAAAATTTTTGAGTTTCGAGACGTGGGCCCGGGGCTCGGGTTTTGTCAATTTCGTGAATTGTGACATTTTTCGATTGTTTTCGATTGGGTATTGTCTCCTTAGCATAATGTGATATATTCGTTGTGATTTTGGTAAGATTCAACGCACGAGGAGGCCAATTTGAGAGGCAAGGGCATAGCGAGCTAGACTTTTCACCGGTTTGAGGTGAGTAATTGATGTCCTAAGAGTTGGAAACCCCGAAAATTTCACATCGTAATGCTATATTGAGGTGACTTGCACTTCGGATAGCGGGGGTGGGGTAGAGCACCGTTGGGGATTGTGACTTGGTCCGTCCCGCTTAATAAAAATACTACCAAATTGCTTGAAGCTTAGTTGATATCCTTATAAAAATGGATTAATTGTTATAATTTGGCCTCATGCCAACTTATTGAATCCTTCAGGTATTGTTTTTAATGGGTTCTTACCATATTTTCATATAATTGATCTCAGTCCAAGGTTTTAAATACTGTTTTGCAAACTCAGCCATCTTTCTAAGATTTGAAAACTTAAATGATATTTTGGGTTGAGAACTACTGTTTTACAAATGCCCAAGGGGCTTATAATGATTTCTGGACTGAGCATGGATCGGGCTGCGCGCCGCAGTAGTGTTATATTGATATTGAGGCCGACAACCCGGTTGATTACTTTGATCTTACGGCTGAGAGCCTGGTTGATTATATTGATATTGAGGCGGAGAGCCTGGTTGATTACATTGATATTGAGGCCGAGAGCCTGGTTGATTATATTGATATTGAGGCCGAAAGCCTGGATAATGCCACGAGATGGCTTGATATTGTGCTTGGGCTGTAGGAGCCCCTCCGGAGTCTGTACACACCCCCCAGTGAGCGACGTTGACGATAAATAAATGGATGGCTCGGGCTGCACGCTGTAGTAGGTACCAGAGTGTACCGTCATATGCATTGCATTGCACTCATGCATTTGTTCTTTATCTATTTTACCTGTCTCAGTATCTGTACTCTTATTCCATTAACTTGTTGTCTCATTATTAAATGTTCTAAACTACCAGTTATAGTTTACTTTGTATTTTTTCATGATTTCTTATTCTCAGCCTTTATTTATGTTTATTACTCACTGGGTCGGAGTACTCACATTACTCCCTGCACCATGTGTGCAGGTACAAGTATTCCTGAGGCTTAGAGCGAGCTTTCCTGCCGTTCAGTTTTTCATCGGAGTTATCGAGGTAGCTGCATGGCGTTAGCAGACCTGATTTCTCCTTCTATCTTTACTTATTATTTCGCATTTCAGACTTATTTTCTGTATTAGGTTGTTGAAACCTTGTATTAGAGGCTCAGACTTGTGACACCGGATCAGTGGGCTATTTTATAGAGATTTTTATGCTTTTGGTTCCACGCATTCCAACTGTTTAAAGATTCATACTTTGATTTTATATTAAAGTGGTTAATCAGTAATAAATCATAATAAGAAATGGGTTGTGAGTGGTAATTGGTCGGGCTTGCCTAGCACTGTGTTGGGCGCCATCACGATCGGGATTTGGGGTCGTGACATAGACCTCTTTTATTTTTGTGTTCTGCTTCAAACTCTAGATGAGAAGATGCTTAATGTTGATTGCCAAAAATTGTCCCACATCGGTGGAAGACCAAATTGGTAGGGAATTTTTCCCTATAAAAGAAGGTCTAATGTTTAGGATTTAAACACATCTCTCATTTGCGTTCTTATCTTCTTAAGGCATTTGTATCTTCTCTCTTTAGTATTATTTCACTTGTATTTTTAGAGTGGAATAAAATATTGGTTGTGTCCAAGGAAGTAGGCAAAATTGGCCGAACCTCGTAAATTCTGGTGTTTATTTTATTGTTGATTTATTGTCTTATTTATTATTTGGTGGCTGTCATAACTTTTGGTATAGTAGTTGTAACTCATTCACACTATATACATTTGGCTTCCGCAACAATTGGTATAAAAGCTAATGTACTGTCTAAGTATGCTATGTGGTTGCAACTTAGTCTGATCTTCCACACCAGAAAGGAAATAATTTTGATTTGTGTCATCACCTATTAAATAGTATTTGTGTCAAAGATAGGAGATAATAAACAAGAAGAATCTACATCAAGTGTCAACAATACGTCATCATTGGCAGCTTCGCTTATGACAAGAATTGTTTCAAATGCAAAATTTGTGGTAGAAATTTCTGATGGGTCAGGACATTTTGGGATGTGGCAAGGCGAGGTTCTAGATATCCTTTTTCAACAAGGTCTAGATATTGCCATTGAAGAAAAAAGACCAGATGTTATTGGAGAAGAAGATTGGAGAATTATCAACCGTGTTGCTTGCGGTATCATTCGATCCTACCTTGCTAGAGAGCAAAAATATCCATACCCAAAGGAAACTTCTGCAAGTAAATTATGGAAAGCACTGGTGGATAAATTTTTGAAGAAAAATAGTCAAAATAAATTGTACATAAAGAAGAGACCGTTTCGCCTCACCTATGTTCCCGGTACCACGATGAATGAACATATCACCAGTTTCAATAAGTTGGTCACACATTTGCAAAATATGGATGCAATTTTTGATGATGGTGACTTGGCCTTGATGTTGTTGGGGTCACTTCCTGATGAGTACGAGCACCTTGAAACTACTCTACTCCATGGGAATGACAAAATTTCTCTCATAGAAGTTTGTTCGGCTTTGTACAGCTATGAACAAAGAAAGGGAGAAAAACAGAAGGGCGGAAAAGGAGAAGCACTGGTTGTGAGGGGTCGTCCTCAAAATCAAATGAGGACAAAGAAAAGGAAGATCTAAGTCAAGATCTAGACCCAGCAAAGATGAATGTGCCTTTTGTCAAGAAAATGGGCACTGGAAGAAAGACTGTCCAAAGTTGAAGAATAAGGCCAAACATAACAATGGAAAGGACATTATGGATTTAAATGTGGTTGATTGTGATGATTCAGACTTCTCATTAGTTACAACAGAGCCATCAACATCATCAAACATATGTTTGATGGACTCGGCTTGTAGCTATCATATGTGTCCTAACAGGGACTGGTTCGTGGATTTTCAAGAAGGAGAATATGGAGTCGTCCAAACAGCGGATAACAACCCTCTTACCTCTTATGGCACTGGTTTAGTACGATTAAGGAACCATGATGTAATGATCAGAACTTTAACAGATGTTCGATATGTACCGGGTTTGAAGAAAAATCTCATCTCTGTGGGAGCCCTAGAATAAAAAAAAGGTTCAAAATCATTGCAGAAAATGGAGTGATGAGAGTATGCTCTGGTGCACTAGTCGTACTGAAAGTCAATTGGAAGAACAATAACATGTACCCTTATCGTGGTAGTACAGTTATTGGGACATTGACATCTAGTGACGAAAAAGAGGCAGCATCAACCAGGCTATGGCACATGCGCTTGGAACATGCTGGAGGAAAATCCTTGAAAACTCTATCATATCAAGGATTGTTAAAAGCAGTAAAAACTTGCAACTTGGAGTTTTACGAGCATTGTGTCAAAGGGAAACATACAAGGGTTAAATTTGGTACAACGATCCATAATACTAAAGCCATTTTGGATTCTGTACACTCTGATATTTGGGGTCCTTACAAAATACCTTCATTGGTTGGGAAGCACTATTTTGTAACCTTTGTTGATGATTTTTCCCGAAGAGTGTGGGTGTATATAAAAAAGAGAAAAGATGAAGTGTTGGGAATTTTTCTCAAATGGAAGACGATGGTGGAGAATCAAACATGCAGGAGGATTGAGTGTATTCGCACAAACAATGGAGGTGAATACAAAAATGATCATTTCAATAAGTTCTGTGAAAATGATGGCATCGTCCGACACTTCACTGTCAGACACACACCACAACAGAATAGAGTGGTAGAACGTATGAACCGGACCTTGCTGGAGAAGGTACAGTGTATGTTGTCCAATGCTGGCTTGGGAAAAGAATTTTGGGCTGAGGCAATTACATATGCATGGCACTTTATTAATCGTCTACCATCTGCTGCTATTGATGGCAAGACACCATTTGAAAAATGGTATGGAAAGGCTGCTGTAAATTATGACTCTTTGCACGTGTTTGGCTCAACTGTATATTATCATGTGACAGAGTCAAATATGGATCTAAGGGCAAAGAAGGCTATATTTATGGGGATTACTTCTGGAGTCAAAGGATACCACTTATGGTATCCTATGACAAAGAAAGTAATATTCAGCATGGATATTACCTTCGATGAATCTGCTATAGTAAATAAGGTAACAAATGAAGATACCAAATAAAACGATGGTGCTTCTAAGTAGGTGGAGTTTGAGGGAAAATTTATTTTTTCTACACAAGAAGCAAAGGAGGAAACAAATGAAGATCATCCTCTGGAAGAAGAGCCAGTTGAGAGGGATGTTCCAACTCAAGAACTTCAACAACAACTTGATACAATTGCAACAAGTAAACCGAAAAGGACAACAAAGAAACATGTTCGTCTCATAGAGACAGTGGCTTGTGCCGCCTCAATTGTAGCTAATGATGTTCCTACCACTTATAAAGACGCAGTCCAAAGTTCAGAAGAAGATAAGTTGAGGATTGCCATGAATGTTGAAATACAATCCATTCATCAGAATCATACATGGAGATTGGCCGATCTCCCGAAGGGCAAGAAAGCAATTAGGTAAAAATGGGTTTACGCAAAGAAGGAAGGATTTCCTAACCAAGTAGATATTCGCTACAAAGCAAGATTGGTGGCCAAAGGATATGCTAAAAAGGAGAGAATTGATTACAATGAAGTATTTTCTCCAGTTGTAAAATATTTCTCCATTAGAATTATGTTGGCTTTGGTAGCACAGTTGGATTTGGAACTAGTTTAGATGGATGTAAAAATTACGTTTTTACATAGAAACTTGGAGGAGGAAATTTACACGACTCAGCCAGAAGGATTCAAAGTTGTTGGAAAAGAAAATATGGTGTGTAAACTTGAAGAATCATTGTACAGATTGAAACAATCTTCTAGACAATGGTACAAGCGATTTGACAAGTTTATTTTGTGGCAAGGGTACAAGAGAAGCAAATACGATCATTGTGTGTATTTGCGCAAGCTTGAAGACGGTTCCTTTGTATATCTTCTCCTATATGTTGATAGCTTCTAAGAATTCGAAAGAAATTGATAAATTGAAGATTCAACTGAAGAAGGAGTTCGAGATGAAGGATTTAGGTGAGGCAAAGAAAATTCTTGGCATGGAGATAATAAGAGATAGACGTTCAAATAAACTTTATTTATCTCAGAAAGAATATTTGAAGAGAGTACTATAGCGCTTTGGCATAGATGAGAAGACTAAGCTAGTTAGTACTCCACTTGCTCCCCATTTTAAGCTAAGTACTATTATGTCACCAAAAGATGAAGCTCAACGGGAGTATATGTCAGGGGTACCATATGCAAATGTTGTTGGTAGCTTGATGTATGCAATGGTCTGTACAAGACCTGACATTTCACAAGCTGTTGGAGTTATTAGCAGATATATGCATAATCCAGGAAAGGAGCATTGGTAAGCTGTGAAGTGGATTCTATGGTATATTCATAATAATGTAGATGTTGGATTAGTTTTTGAGCAGGAAGGCAATCAGTCTGTAGTTGGATATTGTGACTCAGATTTTGCGAGTGATCTGGACAAATGAAGATCAACTACTGGTTATGTGTTTACTTTTGCAAAGAAACCAGTTAGTTGGAAGTCTAGTTTGCAGTCAACAGTTGCTTTGTCTACAACAGAGGCAGAGTACATGGCTATTACATAGGTTGTGAATGAGGCAATTTGGCTTCAAGGATTGCTAAAAGGGCTTGGTATTGGACACAAAAGTATCACAATATAGTCAAAGTGTTATTAAATTAGCGAAGAACCAAGTTTATCATGAAAGGACGAAGCACATTGATATTCGATATCATTTTGTACGAGAAATCATAGAAGAAGGTGGAGTCACGGTGAAGAAAATTCATTCTACAGAGAATCCTGCTGATATGCTGATAAAAGTGGTGACTGCGGCCAAGTTTCAACATTGTTTGAATTTGATCAACATTGTTGAACACTGAAGATTGAAGATGAAGACACAATCGAAATTTGTTATAAAGAGAAAATTGAAGATGTGGAATTTTGCCAAGGTGGAGATTCGTTGAATGCCAAAAATTGTCTCACATTGGTGGAGGACCAAATTGGTGGGGAACTTTTTCCTATAAAAGGAGGCCTAATGTTTAGGATTTAAACACACATCTTATTTGCCTTCATATTTTCTTAAGACATTTATATCTTCTCTCATGAATATTATTTCACTTATATTTTTAGAGTGGAACAAAATATTGGTTGTGTCCGAAGAAGTAAGTAAAATTGGCCGAACCTCGTAAATTTTGATGTTCCTTTTATTGTTGCTTTATTGTCTTATTTATTATTTTGTGTCTATTATAATTTTTGGTATAGTAATTGTGACTCATTCACACTATATACATTTGGTTTTGGCAACATTTAACGGTCCTCACTTGACTTACAGCATGTCGGTGATAAGGCTTTTCAGATCGACTTTGATTTAATTTAATGCAAGTTTGATTATCCCCACTAAAAAATAAGGAGCAAACTGAATAGCACAGCTTTTTTTTTCCAGCTTGAATTATGATTCTGTTTTTGTAGCTTGAGCACTTTATGCTTAGTCATGAAAGAACGAGAGACTTTAAAAGAAAACATCTATATTCTTCACCAGCATATTTCATGTCTACGTCTACTTATATCATGTTGTTACTTCACACTTGCAGAGGGTTATAGAGACGCCCTTCGTGGATTTCAGGGGTCGTTTGGTATGAGGTATTAGGAAAAATAATACGGTAAGAAATATTAGAAAAAATAATGCAAACATTAGCTCTATGCATTATTAATACCTTGTTTGATATATTTTTTCAATCATTGTATAACTAATAATTGTATTAGTTATACATCATACTTGGTATTATCCTATGTATAAGTAATGCATAGAAAAATATAGCATTAGTAATACCAATGCTATTAATGCATGCATTACTATGGTTAAAGACAAAATTATCTAGAAAGTCTCTTAAAGCTAGAGAATATGGAGGGCATTTTTTTAAACAATAATTTTTCTTAAAAATTATGCAATGCATTATAATTTTAATACACCACACCAAACAATAGATAAGAAATAATATCTTCATAACTAATGCTTGCATTACTAACCAATGCATTACTAATTCATATATTACTAATACACATTATTTCACACTATTTTTATACACCCTACCAAACGACTCCTCAAAGTGTTATATATGTGGGGTCCATTCCATTAATTAAGGAAGACTTTCTTCGTTTTGTTGATTGTTCAAAATTGGCAGCAAATATTTTTCTTCTGCATTGTCAAAAAGGGTAGGCTGCAGAAGGAAAATTAAAATGTAGTAAGCATAAGAGAGAGAGAGGCTCCGCTTATAAAAAGAGAGCTTCTGCTCTCATTTCTGACACACTAAAAAAATCTGAGATAATATATCTGAGTAAAAGATAGAGAGCAAGGAGGGTGGAAAAGGCAAGAAAAATAGAGTATGAGATATTGTCGTGAGGTGAAAAAAGCAAAAAAGTATTTTTTCTTTTGAGGGTGTAGTGGTCTTAGCAGTATTTATACTCATTACTACACAGTATAAAATCCCTCGCTATAGTGATATCAGTTGCTCTTCTTGGCCGTGGTTTTTCCCTTATTCAGAAGGGTTTCCATGTAAAATCTTGGTGTCATTTTTGCTGCATTTGTATTCTTACTGATTTAACCATAACTTAGTGGTCCACGTTTGACACTAATACCGTGAATAATATTTTTACGGGATTTATTCCCAACAAGTGGTATCAGAGCCAAGGTTCTGTCCGAGTATGCTCTGTGGTTGCAGTAGAGTCTGAACTTTCACATAAAAAAAAATTACTTTTCTCTCTTAATAAATAGTTTTTGTATTTGTGATAAACGATGGAAGGGTAAATTATGAAAGATTTGCTTTATGTCAAGAATTATGCCATTTGGAAGGGCAAAATGACCTTGAGTTTTTTATGAAAGAAGAAATATGCTTCTCCTTTTTCTTCTTGATGTCAAATGACCTTGAGTTTTTAATGTCAAATTATGATGCTTCTTGTTTTTCATCTTCTCTCACTATCTATTTTTTGGGCCTTCAACAGTTTTAAGTTGAAGCTTTAAAGCTTTCTCTCCCGTTGTGAAATCATCCATCGCCCCTCCCTTTTTTTTTTTTTTTTTGAGATTTTGGCTCATTCTATGTTATCATTATATAATAATTTTTTGTACTAATTGCTGATTTTTGTGTTGGTGTGGAGTATTACATTCTTTCCTCCATAAGAAATCTGGTCCTGTGATGGTACGGCGATCCCTTGTTGTGGTACGACCCGTTTCTTGGCCCTGTTCGCAGACCCCCACCTCTTCTCCTAACCAAGGGAGATGGTACCTATCTGAGATAAAATCTGGTGCCTCCTAGACTTTTGTCCTAGTTCTGCCACTGGACAATTAAATCTGAGCCATCTGGCTAACAGGATAAATAGTGTTAGATTCATTGAGTTGACCCTAACTGTTCACACATATTAGGAGGACAAGAAAGAACAGAAAGATACATGGTACCACACCCTCACAGAATCACGATTAAATAGGCATAGATGTTTTACCATATTTTTGTGATGGACCTAATAATATTATAATAGATGGTTAGTAATATGTTTGACTTAATTTGCTGAGTGCTTGTTGTGTTATGCAATTTAGATGAGTCATGGAAATTAGGACAACCTTGGAAATAAGGAAAACTTTGTTCAATTGTCTACAAAATATTAAACTTGCAGTAAGATTTGTTTGGATGCTCAACCCCCTAAGCGCTACCCTAGATTGAGTCGCGTCAAGTTAAAGAGTTCCTTGCATGCATTGTAGCTTTATTTACTTTTTGTCAGCTGCTATTTCAACTATTCTTAGGGACAACTAGCAATGGAAGTTGTTTGCTCAAAATTTATCACACACTTTATGAGTATAAAACAATATACATGAATTACGGGAAAATTATAGCAAATCGTAATAATTCATTAGACCAAATGAAAGAAACGATAATAAGTACCCAAGATTAGGAGAAGAAACATTAACAGCTTTTATTGATAATATTGGTTTGGTCTGCCTCTCCATGAAGAGGTTCAGAGCCTTACAATGATGTTTTATCTTCCCATAAGATGGGTACCTTTGTCTCTTCTCTCTTTCTTTTGCGAATAGTGGCAAAGAAGAAGTCCCCCTTTCTAGGGTTTCTTCTCTTGATATTTATAGCTGTAAGCTTCGTGAGCTGGCAATAAGTGGTCGTGACCACGTTGGGGTTGCGCCTTCATGATGGCGGGTGGGCCGCGGCCTTGTTGATCGAATCAGATAAGGGTTAAGTACCGTTAATTCTGAGTGGTCGTACCACCTATTAATCGTGAATCAACTTAAGACGGGACTAAATTCGTTAATTATTGTGGGGGCGGATTCTGACCCATACAGTTAGTCCCTCCGCTTATCGAGATCGTGCCTTGGCCGAACTCGATGAGTGGACTTCATCGACTGTGATTTGAGAAACTCGGATAGGGAGGTCGACTGTCGCTTCGGTCGAGGCCGAATTCCCTTTGGCGACGTCCCTTAGCCTTGTAGAACGTTAGTGTTTTGTTATCGTGTTATCAATTCGTCGTTTGATCAAGATTGAATGCTTCTTCTTGGCGAAGGCACTTGACCTTTTAACTTAATTCGAGGGAGATCGAGCTTTGTTGTGCTCTGATCCTCACATTTGATTGGGAGCATAGCCGTCGACTACGGCGGACGGGTCGTATGTGGTGCGGACGAGGAGAGTAAGGGTACGGTTGGTACGTATTTGGCGACATCCAAAGTTTTGAAGGTGCAAGGAACATCTCTTCAGCGTTCATAGGTCGTTACAATCATTCCGACGGCGAGACACTGGTGGGTGATTGAGAGGTCGCTTCGTGAAGCTTGTCATAATGACGCACGTTCCTGTAGAACCGAACCAGTTTGCGGTTGGTCATGCAATTAATGATGACTATTGGGTTTCGGGAAAGCCATTTATGTTGCCTATAAATATGGACTGAGGCATTCACTTCTCATATTTTCATTATTCATCTGAGAATGATTCTGAAGAAGCTTTTTCCTCCTGCTAACTCACCTTCATCTTTTTTCTTTGATCGTTATAACTTTCGTCTTATCCACCAAACTTTATTCCTTTCTCGTTAGTAAATCAACAATGGCAGGCAGTTCTTCCCAAGATGTTCTTCCGATGGATTTTCCGGTCAACTCTCCGGTAGTTGAAGAGCCATTTCCGGCAATGGGGGTGCAAAACAGGCGAAGACCGATGAAATTCCATTAGTCGACAAGATACTATCTCGGCCCGGAGGCCTGATGACTGACTTCACTATCGATGGTGGGGAGGATCCGGTGGATGAAGCCTCGTTAATGGGGGGGAATTGGGATGGCCCAACTACGGGAACATGGGGTCATCCCCAGCCATGCAGACATCGTTCTTGCTAGAAGCGAGGAGAGGGTCCACACCGACCGCAGGGGATACTGTATTTTTTACGCCTATCCCTTCAGGTTGGGGTTCAAGATCCCGCTCCCAATACTGGTGGTGGATTTCTGTCGTTATTACGCGGTATGCCGGGGTCATATCACTCCCTCTCTCTATAAATTGTTAGAAATGTTTATTAAGTATGCAGAACTAGCCGGTAGGGTGGTCACGCTGCAGCATGTGCTTAGCCTCTACGCTTCCAGAGAGTTCGTGGTACCATGATTTGGGCATTCCCTCGGGGGTCGAGGGGCCTGACTGCGACACTGGACGATGAGGTCGACCCTCGCCCTTTTGAGCATTTCTTCTACATCAGGACTGATCATTTAGTGGCGTGCCCCATTGGGTTCCCAGAGGCTTGGAATCATTCACATAAGTTCCTTAATCGTCGAATCCCCTTTTATACCCTTCCTTACGTTTCGTGCTCGTGAGTGTTATCTCGTGTCAATTTTGTAGCTGAAAAGTCGCTGTTGGCTCCATTAGTTGGGATACACGGGTGGGTTGAGGTCGTTCTCCCCCATACCGAGGGGATACGTAAATGGGCATATTTCTGGGAGAGGCATGGTTGTAGGCCTATTACAGGTAAAAAGTTGATTTCTTCTTCTATTCCGCTTTGATTCAATTTTGTTTATCAACTTTTCTTTTCTGTGACCAGGGAGGGCACGCCGTGTCAGGGCCCCTCAGTTGGCCTTCCGATGACCGGGTGCAATTGCTCGGCTTACTGCAGCACCGGTGCCGTGCCCAGTACCGAGGGCGGCGTCAGTTGAATCGTCAGCGGCTCTTTCTCCAGCATAGGCCGCAAAGCGGGACGAGGGGCCATTAGGGGTGGTGCGCCCTAGAGAGGAGGAGCCATCAGATGGGGAGGAGAAGCGGCCATTGATAAGGCGCAAGGTCGTGTTCGCGCCAGCTCCTCCGGTGGTGATTAATTTGGACTCCCCTCCGGCGGATGTGGAGGAGAGTATGGCTGTAGTGCCCGGCCTTGAGAGTGAACAAACAATGGGGGTTTCCCCGTTTGGCTTAGGCCGTGATGATACCGTCACTTCGGCGACTCAGTTAGTGGTTCCAGTCGCTAAGACGGGAGGTAGTTCCTCAGCGGCTGCTAAGGTTGGCAGGTCAAGCGCTCCTTTGGCAGCTATGGCGAGTGATTCTACCTCGCCTGTGGCGGAAGGAGGAAGGGAAGCCGTAGGGGATGAGTATGAGTCTGAATCTGATTTGGACCCCGATGACGTCCGTATGTTCCGGGAAGGCTTCACAAATTCGGCGGTGCGCGCAGAGGGGAGGTCACACCTCATCGAGGTCCTTACGGAGTTGAACTTATTGCTCCAAGGGGAGAGTTTGGTACCGCAGTTTGGGCTGCTATGCTCGGAGGCCGAGAATGCATCATTGAGGGATGTCACAAATATCGGGTTGATGAATGAGGTAGCCGTAATGGGTTTGAGGGTATGTAATATGGTGCCGATTTGCTTCTTCTTTGCCTTAGTTTGCTCTTTATCCTAATCGTTGCCTTTGCTTTGCAGTCTTATTTGTTGTAGGTGGAGAGCATCCGTCGAGCTAACATCCGCTCGGAGATGTTTTTGGGGGTGTTGGATAAATATCGCCGCTACCGGGATCGATGTCGGGGGATGCGCGTACGCTTGAGGAATGATCCCCGTAGCTGGGCCTTGGTCGAGGAACTGGCGAGGCGGGAGCTTCAGATGCAGCAAGCACTTGGCAGAGCAAGTGCTCTTGAGGAGCAGCTCCATCGGAAGGACGAGGACCTCGAGGCAGGGAAGAGGGCTGCAGCTGAATGTGAGCGCCAAGGCCAGGCTAAGGCGGCGGAGGCCGCAGCGGTATGGAGTGGGAAAGTGGATGCGCTGGAGGGTGAAGTTGCAGCTTTGAAGCTTCAGGTGAGGGATGCATCGTCGAGGGCTGGGGCGCTGCAGGAAGATATCCGCGTGCACGAGTCCCAGCTGACGTTGGAGAGGGCTGCTAAGGCCTTTAGAGAAGCGAGTCTTGAGGAGAGGATCGGTGTCTTTGAGCAGGACGCCCAAGTGATGTCGGACCGGATTAGGGCCTTAGAAGAGGAGAATCAGTGCCTACGGGACCAGGCCGCTTCTTCCAGCCAGGCTCGTGAACTTTGGGTCTTTGCAGAGGCCCAACGTGATGTATATAAGAATTTGTGGGAGGCCGACATCGTGACCGAAGCTGCTTTCGAGGGAGCGCATCAAAGGCTCGCGAGGCTCGTACCGACTGTGGTTTTGACGTGGCGACGCCAAAGGCTGACGATGGCGCAGATGGTGGCGCAAATGGCACCGAGTAAAAAGGTGTTATGCATTTTTCTTGTCTTGTTCGCCGTTTGGCATTTAGGTATTTTTTTTTTCTTCTTCTTTTTCCTTGTATTGGCCGGCTTTGGCCGGGTTTAAGCGGGGATGACCCGTATTTAACTTTGTAGATAAATGAGATCTCCTTTCAGTTATTTGCTTTTGAGTTTCTCTGGTAGGCATGTTAGTTTTTGATTGTTGACGACTTTTCTTCTTCGACACGGGGTCAGCGAGTCGGAGCCATTGCTTGGCAATAGCGGCGCTTAGCCTTAGTCCCAGTACGGGCGCGGTCGAACTACTGGCTGTGATGATAAAAAATGCGGCCTTGTAGTTTGACCTGGGCCGAACTTTATGTGCCCCTAATCATAGTTCGAGTTGGGTGTACTTACTTGAATGGCGAGGGTGCCTAACCCGCGCCTTGACTCGTTGGCGATTGGGTTTTGCTGAGTTCAATGGTGAAAGAGCTTGGTCCGAGTCTCGGCTCAACTATGTTTGAACTTGTTGGTTTTGAGGACGAAGGCATCTAGCCTTATGGTTCGATCGGGGTCGAACTCGTAAGATTTGATGACGAAGGCACATAGCCTGAGTCTTGGTTCAACCGTAGTTGAACTTGTTGTCGAAGGCGCATAACCTGAGTCCCGGTTCAACCATAGTTGAACTTGTTGGCGAAGGTGCATAGCTTGAATTTTCGTTCAACCATAGTTGAACTTGTTGGCGAAGGCGCATAGCCTGAGTTTTGGTTCAACCATAGTTGAACTTTGTCAATTTTGATGGCGAAGGCGCATAGCCTGAGACCCGGTTCAACCGTAGTTGAACTTGTTGGCGAAGGCGCATAGCCTGAGTTTTGGTTCAACCATAGTTGAACTTGTTGGTGAAGGCGCATAGCCTGAGTCCCAGTTCAACTGTTATTGAACTTTGTCAATTTTGATGGCGAAGGCGTATAGCCTGAGTTTTGGTTCAACCATAGTTGAACTTGCTGGCGAAGGCGCATAGCCTGAGTCCCAGTTCAACAGTTGTTGAACTTTGTCAATGGCGCATAGCATAATCCCGGCTCAACCATAATAGAACTTGTTGGCGGAGGCACATAGCTTGAGTTTTGGTTCAACCATAGTTGAACTTGTAGGCGAAGGCACATAGCCTGAGTCCCAGTTCAACTGTTGTTGAACTTTGTCAATTTTGATGGCTAAGGCGCATAGCCTGAGTCCCGGTTGAACCGTAGTTGAACTTGTTGGCGGAGGCGCATAGCCTGAGTTTTGGTTCAACCATAGTTGAAATTGTAGGCGAAGGCGCATAGCCTGAGTCCTAGTTCAACTGTTGTTGAACTTTATCAATTTTGATGGCGAAGGCACATAGCCTGAGTCTCGGTTCAACCGTAGTTGAACTTACTGGCGAAGGCGTATAGCCTAAATCTTGGTTCAACCGTAGTTGAACTTACTGACGAAGGCGCATAGCCTTGACTTAATGGCGAAAGCGCATAGCCTGAGTCCCAGTTCAACTGTTGTTGAACTTTGTCAATTTTGATGGTGAAGGTGCATAGCCTGAGTCTTGGTTCAACCGTAGTTGAACTTGTTAGTGAAGGCGCATAGCCTGAGTTTTGGTTCAACCATAGTTGAACTTGTTGGAGAAGGCGCATAGCCTGAGTTTTGGTTCAACCATAGTTGAACTTGTTGACAAAGGCGTATAGCCTAAGTTTTGGGTCAACCATAGTTGAACTTTGTCAATATTGATGGCGAAGGCGCATAGCCTGAGTCTTGGTTCAACCGTAGTTGAACTTGTTGTCGAAGGCGCATAGCCTGAGTCCCGGTTCAACCGTAGTTGAACTTGTTGACGAAGGCGCATAGCTTGAGTTTTGGTTCAACCATAGTTGAACTTGTTGGCGAAGGCACATAGCTTGGGTTTTGGTTCAACCTTAGTTGAACTTTGTCAATTTTGATGGCGAAGGCACATAGCCTTAGTCCTGGTTCAACCGTAGTTGAACTTATTGGCGAAGGCGCATAGCATGAGTTTTGGTTCAACCATAGTTGAACTTGTTGGCGAAGGCGCATAGCCTGAGTCCCAGTTCAACTGCTGTTGAACTTTATCAATTTTGATGGCTAAGGCATATAGCCTGAGTTTTGGTTCAACCATAATTGAACTTATTAGCGAAGGCGCATAGCCTGAGTCCCAGTTCAACTATTGTTGAACTTTGTCAATGGCGCATAGCCTGAGTCGCGGTTCAACCGTAGTTGTACTTGTTGGCGGAGGCGCATAGCCTGAGTTTTGGTTCAACCATAGTTGAACTTATAGGCGAAGGCGCATAGCCTGAGTCCTAGTTCAACTGTTGTTGAACTTTGTCAATTTTGATGGCGAAGGCGTATAGCTTGAGTTCCGGTTCAACCGTAGTTGAACTTGTTGGCGGAGGCGCATAGTATGAGTTTTGGTTAAACCATAGTTGAACTTTTAGGCTAAGGCGCATAGCTTGAGTCCCAGTTCAACTGTTGTTGACCTTTGTCAATTTTTATGGCGAAGGCACATAGCCTGAGTCCCGGTTCAACCGTAGTTGAACTTACTGGCGAAGGCGTATAGCCTGAATCCTTGTTCAACCATAGTTGAAATTACTGGCGAAGGTGCATAGCCTTGACTTAATGGCGAAGGCGCATAGCCTGAGTCCCAGTTCAACAGTTGTTGAACTTTGTCAATTTTGATGTCAAAGGCACATAGACTGAGTCTTGGCTCAACTGTAGTTGAACTTGTTGGTGAAGGCACATAGCCTGAGTTTTCGTTCAACCAAAGTTGAACATGTTGGCGAAGGCGCATAGCTTGAGTTTTGGTTCAACCATAGTTGAACTTGTTGGCGAAGGCGTATAGCCTAAGTTTTGGATCAACCATAGTTGAACTTTTTCAATATTGATGGCGAAGGCGCATAGCCTGAGTCTTGGTTCAACCGTAGTTAAACTTGTTGGCGAAGGCGCATAGCCTGAGTCCCGGTTCAACCGTAGTTGAACTTGTTGGCGAAGGCGCATAGTTTGAGTTTTGGTTCAACCATAGTTGAACTTGTTGGCGAAGGCACATAGCCAGAGTTTTGGTTCAACCTTAGTTGAACTTTGTCAATTTTGATGGTGAAGGCGCATAGCCTGAGTCCCGGTTCAACCGTAGTTGAACTTATTGGCGAAGGCACATAGCCTGAGTTTTGTTTCAACCATAGTTGAACTTGTTGGCGAAGGTGCATAGCTTGGGTTTTGGTTTAACCTTAGTTGAACTTTGCCAATTTTGATGGCGAAGGCGTATAGCCTGAGTCCTGGTTCAACCTTAGTTGAACTTATTGGCGAAGGCGCATAGCCTGAGTTTTGGTTCAACCATAGTTGAACTTGTTGGCGAAGGCGCATAGCCTAAGTCCCAGTTCAACTATTGTTGAACTTTGTCAATTTTGATGGCTAAGGCGCATAGCCTGAGTTTTGGTTCAATCATAGTTGAACTTGTTGGCGAAGGCGCATAGCCAGAGTCCCAGTTCAACTGTTGTTAAACTTTGTCAATGGCGCATAGCCTGAGTCCCGGTTCAACCGTAGTTGAACTTGTTGGCGGAGGCGCATAGCCTGAGTTTTGGTTCAACCATAGTTGAACTTGTAGTCGAAGGCGCATAGCCTGAGTCCCAGTTCAACTGCTGTTGAACATTTGTCAATTTTGATGGCGAAGGCGCATAGCCTGAGTTCCGTTCAACCGTAGTTGAACATTTTTGGCGGAGGCGCATAGCCTGAGTTTAGGTTCAACCATAATTGAACTTGTAGGCGAAGGCGCATAGCCTGAGTCCCAGTTCAACTGTTGTTGAACTTTGTCAATTTTGATAGCGAAGGCACATAGCCTGAGTCCCGGTTCAACCGTAGCTGAACTTACTGGCGAAGGCGTATAGCCTGAATCTTGGTTCAACCGTAGTTGAACTTACTGGCGAAGGCACATAGCCTTGACCTAATGGCGAAGGGGCATAACCTGAGTCCCAGTTCAACAGTTGTTGAACTTTGTCAATTTTGATGGCGAAGGCGCATCGACTGAGTCTCGGTTTAACCGTAGTTGAACTTGTTGGTGAAGGCGCATAGCCTGAGTTTTGGTTCAACCATAGTTGAACTTGCTGGAGAAGGCGCATAGCCTGAGTTTTGGTTCAACCATAGTTGAACTTGTTGGCGAAGGCGCATAGCCTAAGTTTTGGGTCAACCATAGTTGAACTTCTTCAATATTGATGGCGAAGGCGCATAGCCTGAGTCTTGGTTCAACCGTAGTTGAACTTGTTGTCGAAGGTGCATAGCCTGAGTCCCGGTTCAACCATAGTTGAACTTGTTGGCGAAGGCACATAGCTTGAGTTTTGGTTCAACCGTAGTTGAACTTATTGGCGAAGGCGCATAGCCTCAGTTTTTGTTCAACCATAGTTGAACTTGTTGGCGAAGGCGCATAGCGTGAGTCCCAGTTCAACTGTTGTTGAACTTTGTCAATTTTGATGGCGAAGGCGCATAGCCTGAGTTTTGGATCAACCATAGTTGAACTTGTTGGCGAAGGCGCATAGCCTGAGTCCCAGTTCAACTGTTGTTAAACTTTGTCGATTTTGATGGCGAAGGCGCATAGCCTGAGTCCCGGTTCAACCGTAGTTGAACTTGTTGGCGGAGGCGCATAGCCTGAGTTTTGGTTCAACCATAGTTGAACTTGTAGGCGAAGGCGCATAGCCTGAGTCCCAGTTCAACTGTTGTTGAACTTTGTCAATTTTGATGGCGAAGGCGCATAGCCTGAGTCCCGGTTCAACCGTAGTTGAACTTACTGGCGAAGGCGTATAGCCTGAATCTTGGTTCAACCGTAGTTGAACTTATTGGCGAAGGCGCATAGCCTTGACTTAATGGCGAAGGCGCATAGCCTGAGTCCCAGTTCAACTAATCAACTGTTGTTGAACTTTGTCAATTTTTATGGCAAAGGCGCATAGCCTGAGTCTTGGTTCAACCATAGTTGAACTTGTTGGCGGAGGCGCATAGCCTGAGTTTTGGTTCAACCATAGTTGAACTTGTAGGCGAAGGCGCATAGCCTGAGTCCCAGTTCAACTGTTATTGAACTTTGTCAATTTTGATGGCGAAGGCGTATAGCCTGAGTCCCACGTTGTGGGTATTGAGTGCTGAAGCTCGGTTTTGATTCGAGACCTTGAGCAGCTTATATGTTGTCTTCCCAATCGGGGTATGGAGGCAGTCTTGAGGCGACTCTCAGCTTGAGGTATTTTCGTGCCGGTTCCCGGCCGGAGCCCGTATCAGGGATGCAGGAGATGCCTTACAAAGATCCTCCCTTAGGAGGGGCTTCTTCTTCTTGTTTGCACTATCCGAGATCTGAGAGAGAGAGGACTTGGATCTTGATTTGAGATCTTCGAGTTCCCCTTGTCCAATATGCCGCTTTGGCTTGTTTGAGTTGGGTTATTTTTCTCCTTTTCCGGCGTTTCTTTCCTTTTGGTCCAGGAAAAAACTACGCGATTTTTCTAGGAAATCCCCACAAACGGTGCCAAATTGTTTGCCTAAAAGTTATCACACACTTTATGAGTATAAAACAATATACATGAATTACGGAAAAATCATAGCAAATCGTAATAATCCATTAGACCAAATGAAAGAAACGATATTAAGTACCCAAGATTAGGAGAAGAAACATTAACAGCTTTTATTGATAATATTGGTTTGGTCTGCCTCTCCATGAAGAGGTTCAGAGCCTTACAATGGTGTTTTATCTTCCCATAAGATGGGTACCTTTGTCTCTTCTCTCTTTCTTTTGTGAATAGTGGCGAAGAAGAAGTCCCCTTTTCTAGGGTTTCCTCTCTTGGTATTTACAGCTGTGAGCTTCGTGAGCTGGCAATAAGTGGTCGTGACCACGTTGGGGTTGCGCCTTCATGATGGCGGGTGGGCGGTGGCCTTGTTGATCGAATCAGATAAGGATTAAGTACCGTTAATTCTGAGTTGTCGTACTACCTATTAATCGTGAATCAACTTGAGACGGGATTAATATCGTTAATTATTGCGGGGTCGGATTCTAACCCATACAGAAGTCTATTTGATGCGTAAAGGCTGGTAGACTTTGTAAAGCAAGACCAGTTCGGATGGTTGATGAGAGTTAAGGATCATCAGACTTGGGATTGGCGTTATGGGGATCTTTTGAGCTGCTGCTTCCACATCAAATAATAGTCCAATGGCTGGTAACTAAAGTCTAGATCACATAATCCTTACTGCATAATCACTGCTGGTGCTAAGTTGGTTCTTCTGCAATGTTCTGAAGGCTAAAGATTGAATGTTTCATCCATCTATTAAAGATTTGACACTTTTACTTCAAGAAATATTGGTTCTTGCATTGAGAGACCAAAAGAGGCTGTCCTCTTAGTCATGCAAATTTAAGAAATGGGAAGGCCCAAAAGAGGTTTTCCGGCAGAAGTACTGCTCGTGGAAATGACATCAGGCAGCCACTTTTAAGCATGCTATTTAAAATATATCCACAATTTACAATGTATTTAAACATTAGCCAATTCACTCAAACTTTTGGATACGGCGTCCTAAAGTTTAAACCTCAAAGTCCAAACCTTAGGGCATCGTGTTCTAAAGTTCAAAAATTGTGTCCAGAAGTTCGAATCTTATGTCTTGAATTTTAAATTAATAGTTCAAAAATTCAGGATACTTAGTCCTGAATTTTAAATTAATGATTCAAAAATTCAGGACATGAATTTCAAATTAGCAGTACAAAAATTTAGGACACTAAGTCCCGAATTTTCAAATTCAGGATACTTAGTCCTGAAGTTTGGATGAATTGGCTAATCTTTAAACACATTATAAATTGTGGATAATTTTAAAGAGCGGACTTAAAATGGCTACTGGTGCACTTTACCGTTAGTGCTCTATATTAAAGTTCTATTTTTTTCATCATTGAATGAAATCTTTCTTTCAGTAATAGCAGGCATTGCTGATCTGATATCTGCAAAGTCCAGTAGAACACTAGAACATCCTTTTCGCAAACATCTGTGATTATTCCTCCATGTGTTTCTTGGGGTGGTCTGCATCTAGATAATTAGACCATCATTTTTATCTTTAAATGCTTAAATTTGTGTGTGTCTGTAAGTGTTTTTTATTCCATATTCTATACAATATGAAATAATAAATCGATTCTCCTATAATTTAGTGAATGTATTATTTAAGATTGCCATTCATCGCTGCATTAGATAAGAGAAGATTATTTTTCCTAATCTCTCCAGCCAGATATCCAGGCATTGTGTTATCTTATGTGGAATGTTGTGGTGGAATTTGGTTTTCATCCCTCCCACCAAACAACCCCTTAGTTTGTTGATAGTATGAAAAAAGTACTTCAGGTAATAGTTCAGTTCTCGCAACTTTGAGATATGGATTCACTTTGCCCAGCCTCGCCCCTATATAATGTGGGATAATTCTCAACGTGCCTGAAGTAAATCCACCTAGCTGGAGTGCCAAACAATAGAGTAATACTAGCAAACTGATTCGATTTTGGAAGTTTTATATCATGAAATTTAACTCTAATTGAATTGCAAGTTCTATTTTAGTTTAGAACAGGAGAGCTCTATAGGCCCAAAATTTGGTACTGGTTAGTAAGTATTATTGGTGTGAAAATAGCACGGGCTAGCCAGTTTTCGGACTGTTAATTGAAAAATAGTCAGCATTTGCAAAGTCATTGAAAAATAGCCATTATTTTGCGGCAACATGAAAAGTTCCAGCATAATATACTGGAGATTTTGGTGAACCTGTGATGAACTTCAGCACACGGAAAGTATCAACATAATATACTGTATATTGGAGCTCCTATGTATGTTGGACCAGCATATTATGTTGGACCAGTATATTATGCTAGAAGTTCACATATAAAAAATCCGAACTCTAGTATATTATACTGGAATATTTTTCGGATTTAGAATAATGTTTTCGTTCAGATTTATTTTTACATAAAAAGTGGCTAAATTTTGATTACTTTTGAAATTGTGGCTACTTTTCAATTACCACTTATAAATATGGCTATTTTTTAATTTCACCCTAAGGCTAGGTTTCAATACTTTCAATGTTTTACGGAGTATATTATTTTTGTTTAGCTTAGTATTTCCTTACAAGAAAAAAAACGAATTAGAAAACATGAAACTTACTACTCCTAATCATTCTGGGAAAGAGTTCTACCTAAGTATGGTAATTTGTAAATAAGTATACCTAATAATTCTTGGAAATTGTATTAAACCATAGACAGCTTTTTGCGCCTCATATTCCTATTCTACTTAGGAATAGCTTTACGTCCAAGTTTCATTCAACCTTTGTTACTATATATAGTCTTTAGATGTTGTCCATCACCATTAATACTTGTGCTTTCTCCTCTCTTGTCCCCGATAATGGCTTCGACTTTTTCTTCTTCTTCTTCTACACTTCCTTTAGATATAATTTTCGAGATATTAACTCGAACTTCGTTAAAAACATTAGATACTTGCAAGGCCGTCAACAAGCAGTGGCACAATTTGATTTTTGAATCAAGTTTTATGCCACAGTTTTGCGAGAAAAGTCAGCATATTTCAGGGTATTTTGTTCAGTCTTTGTCCAGAAGCAAGCACATGATCGAGTTCGTATCGATGAATGGGTCGGAGAAAACTCCAGTGCATCTTCCAATTGAAACTATAGAGCCACAAGATAAAATTTTCAACTACGACTGTGACATGAAGATTGAAGCCTCTTCAAAACAAGGAATATTATGTTGTCTTAGAAGAATAAAGCACAAGTATAGGTACTATGTGTGTAAACCTAGTACCAAACAATGGGTGAAACTTCCTAATCCTAAGATGCGTTATTCTACTGTCAAAGTAGCTCTCATTGTGCTGAAATCAAACCCAGTGCACTTCAAGATAATTAGGTTATCGTCGCCTTGTACTGTTTATCATCATTATATCCATCTGGGACTCGATTACTATCGCATTGAAGTTTTTGATTCAGAAGCTTGGGAATGGAGGAAAGGAAAAGATATATTGTTCCCTCAAGAAAATTCTGTTGAAATGTTCACTCCAGCAATTAATGCAAGTGGTTTGGTTTATTTTAAGTTAAGAAAGGATGATCAAGTGATGGCTTTAAACTATAATGGAGAAGAAGCTTTTCCAAGATTTTCACTTCCAAAACCTACAATGGAGTATAAAGATTATGGATATAACCAACTTATGGAGTATAAAGGGAAGTTAGGGTTTACTTGTTTGGCTCCAAAAGGGATAGAGCTTTGGGTTTTTGAGAATGGAAACCAAAGTTGGGAGTTGAAAAAGGAAGTTGACATTGAAATACTAAAGAAAGTGACAAAATATCCAAGGCTAGTTGGATTTTATAATGCAGACATTGCTTTGATGATTGATTATTATGAAGTTATTTTCTACAAGTTGCAGGATAAGAGTTTTAACAAAGTGAAATTGGATAAATGTCGCAATAATATTCAAGAAAGTTTCCCTTTCCGATCAGATTTGGAGCCACTTGAGCTAAGGATGCAAGATGCCAACAAAACTGTTTCAGCTACAAAATATTTCTATCCCTTTTCGATTTCCTTTCTACTTATTTTTATCATTTTTCTTTTTTGGTATTTTGTTTGATTTTCTCATGCATAAGACAGTTTATATGATTTATTAGTGATAGGCTGAAATTTGTAGTTAAAATTGTACAAGTTCCGAATGCTTTTTTCTTTTATGCTGTAGAACTTTTTGTCCCATTTGTCTGCTATTGCTTTCTTAGGTCCCTTTTGCTCCGAAAGTTACCTTCTTTTTCTATTGTGATTTGTGAGCATGAATGTTTAATGCGAAAAGATTGTAAGAGAACTGTTAGAATTCGTCAGAATTCAGATTGCTCTAAATTTAAAATTTTCTGCACAAAATATAAAAGTTTCTATACTACTCCATTAAGGAATAAATAAAATAAATGTTTAACCAAAAGCTCTGTGTGTGTGTGGGGGGGGGGGGGGGG